>ML291035.1:19922-55561 GCA_005239495.1 Nicotiana undulata | reverse complement strand
GGTGCTCGGCAAGTATGGCCCGGGTGCTAGTCATGATCCTCCAGTTTGGGTCGTGACAATTTCATCCCGGGTAAGGAAATTCGAAAAGATAATTTTGACATTGAGACACTTCGCACCAGGTGGGGATTGTTGTTGTGGGATTATGGAAGGAAACAATAACAGTCCGATGCAATTAGTGGTGATGAAATCACAGGCAGGCTTTTCAGAAAGAGGAAGAAGGGACGACCAAGAAAGTAGTTCTATTTTTTTTATTTTAATGTAGTTTTGCTATGTATCAGGAGTTGTTGCCTAGTTTTGTCTAAGTACTATTCTGCTACTTGTGAAATAACTTTAAAAGATATTATAGATGATTTTTATTTTGTGTAATTTGTGGTAGTCATTACACATTGTGGTTGTGAATGAATTACATTTTAATGAATACTTCAGTTGCTTTTTCCTTTAACAAAGTATGTATTTTCGTTATTGTTGCAGTTTTGTCAATAATATACATAGTTATATAATTTTATACAAACTTATACTCTCATTTATACATCTGTATACATATAATAACATTGATTATTTGCAGTTCTGTTTTGCATTTGTACAATATATCACTATGTTTGGCACCACTAAAAACAACAACACACTATTAGTGGATAATCAAAACATGGATAATGAAACATATTTAACATAATTGCAACATATAGTGTAAATTGTAAATTTTTATTGACATTTGTAACTCAATTGCTTCTGAAACTTAACTACTCAACATTTGTAACTCTATTGTTTGTGAAACTTATCTACTCAACATGACAACATATGTAATAGGAAGTGTTACGTTTTCAACTATTTATTTTGGTCGATTCCTACAGGTTTTTCTATTGTGACCACTTTGTCCACACACAGAACATGAAAACGCCCTCTTAGACTCTTTCTTTGAAGCAGGTTTGAGTCTTTCCTTTCTTGTCCTTCCTGCATTTCTTCTCCCTTTAGGTGGTAGGATCACATCTTCCAGCACCTCTGTTGGGAATATCCATAAGCTCTCATCTGGAATCAGATTCACTGGAAATTCATAAATTCTAAGGTGGCTATCCTTCTTTTAGTAAAAAGAGCAATACTGGCCAGGTTTTAGTTGCTGGTTCTTCAAAACCACCCAAGCATGCAGACATGGAAGTTCATCCACTTGAAATTTGCCGCAACTGCATGTTCCCTCTTCAAGGCACACTATGTTTTGCCTTACCCCTTCAAGCACAGTATATAACTGCTTCGTAGCAGGCCTCTCCTGCAAAAGTTAAAAAAAAAGTTAAATCATATTATACATTATTATAGAGAGTTATACATCCTTATACAAGCAGTAAAATGCAAGTCAGCAGTGCCATGTTTGATTCGTTTTACCGTCATTTGCTCCGATGCAATCAGATTTTCCCGAAGGATTTTGTCATACTTTTCGCCAAGCTCTGTAGATGTCTCCATCGCACTTTTTCTGTTTTTGTTATTCCACTGTTGTAGCAAATTTGTCATATACTCCAACAATCGCATTACTGGTAACTCTCTAGCATCTTTGTTTGCTGCATTAATTGACTCTACAATATTGGAAGTCATTACCATCGACCTTTTCACTTTGGAGTATGCCCTAGACCACCTTTCGTAGCCAATTTCGAACAAGTAAGGCTGCACCCTCGGATCAATTTTGCACATATCTGTCATATGGTAGTCAAACTTCTCTATCGTGTAAGCTCTAGCCAAAGCGAAGAAGATATCCTTCAATTGTTTGTGATGTTTCTTGAATGTGCGCTTGACATTCTGCCACAAGTGAAATATGCAAATACAATGTGGAAATTCTGGGTACACAACTTTTGTGGCATTGAAGATGCTTTCATTTCTATCTGAAACTATACATATCCCTTCCCTAACACCAAAAGTACCCTTTATCTTGACGAAGAACCACTCCCAAGATTTATTATTCTCTGAATCTACAATTGCATATGCAAGTGGAAGGATTTTTCCTATTTACAAAATAGATATTAGGATTCAGACAATTATACAAATCGTATACATAGTTATACACAAATATACAACTTTATACATACTGCAAATTATATTAAAAAAAAGCAGCTCTAAAATCCTATACACATTTATACATGAAACTACAACATTATACAAACTGCAGAAACAAGGTAGATGCAGTCAACTCACCAGCTCCATCATGTGTGCAAGCAATCAATATGGTACCCTTATATGCTGCTTTAAGGAAACTTCCGTCAACAACCATTATCGGTCTGCAATGCTCCCAACCCTTGATACATGCATATATTGAAACATATGCATAAAGAAAGCATCCATCTTCTGATTTGTGCAACTTTGTAACCGTTCCTGGATTTGTATGCTCCAACATATACAAATACCTCGGCAACTCCTTATATGAATCACTCGGATTCCCTCTTATCATTGCCATTGCTATCTCTTTAGCTATGCATGCTTTCATGTAGCTCACTTCAACCCCATGTTGCTTTTGTATGTCCTCTATTATATCATTTGCGGTGTAAAATGTTTTTGGATTAACATACTTGTCCTTGACTATACTAGCAATTACACTCGAAGTAGTTTGACGTTGTGTTAAGTATCTTTCACCATAGCCCCATGTGTGATTATTATTGTAACTTCTCACCTTGAATATGTTTGCCTTGTAAACGGCAGCAAATTTGAAACTCCAAGCACAATTGTCATCCACACACATAAGGTGATACCTAGGATTAAAGATCATTCAACTTCTAACTACACTTGTATACAAAAACATAACTAGATATATACTAATTTTAATACCTATATACAAATATATACTACTTTATACATATTTATACATATATATAACATAATATACAACTATTGCCATACCTTGTTGTACTTGATCTCTTCACCTTGAACTAGAACCTCTCGCGTACAACCAAGTTCTTCATTACAGTGACAGTCTCTTTATCTTTATAAACTTGATCCTCCTCAACAAATTCATTTAACACATTATCTATTAGACCCGTGTTTTCAATAAATTCGATATCAGGCATAATCTCAGTGCTATCAATTGTGGATACATCTGCACAATTGGAACTTGCAGCAATTTAAACAACTAGAACTTGTTGCAACCAAACAATTGGAACTTGTAGCAACCAAACAACTGGAATTTGTAGCAACCAAACGATTATCATAAATCTCTTTCAGAGTCACATACAATGGGTATTCAGTAAAATTCAAGCTTTTCTTGTTTAATTAGATATACACCTTAACACCCGTATCGTTGTAAATCAGGATCGGTGGCAAACCATCCTTTGGGAGAAAGTTAATCTCTAATGTGTTTAACTCCGAATCAATTCTAATCTGTTTCGAAATTGCTTCAACTAAATTGTTGTAGCTGAATGTCGACTCGATTATTACACAACCGCTGACGAAATTGATAAACTTGTTGTCTTCCCATTCACCGCTATGAAGAACGTAAATTGGAAAAAGCTCCATTGAACAAAAAGTTGAATCAAAATTGCAGCAAAAATGAAAATTGCGCTGATTGCAGCAAACAAATTTCACTTTTCGTGTTTGATTTGCTGTTAATTCGAGATGAAGAAGAATTTCTAGGTTTTTTTGGAGTTGCATTGACTGCAAGATCGCGTTTTTGTAGATTTGATGAAGAAGAATGGAAAGAATAAGAGAAAATCTCGCGGAAAGATACAAAATCCCGCTTTTGAATCCCAAAAAATGAAAATAACGCCCCTTTTTTCAGATATGGGCCTGTTATTTTTGGGCTACTCAATTGTATATTGAAACATGGGCTATATAGCTGAAAAGTAGGCAGCCCAGTTGTTTTAATATGAAATTTTCCCTTTTTTTAATGTATTAATCCTAGAGTTATCATTGACCTAGAGAAAGCATATAAAGTACCATTCTTATTAATTTTCATGGAAGGTCCTTTGGTGGGTGATAGAAGAGAAAAAAGTTCGTATTAATATTAAATATATAAACGTCACAGAGGACATGTATGAATGTATAATAGCCGAAAAAATACATACTTATTAATTTATGAGTTTTAAATTTATTAAATGGTTAGTGATCCTAATTAACTATTACATATACTAAGTTGGATAATAGAATAACTGAGACAATAAATAATGGTAAGGAAATGGGCTAAACTCATATATTATCCTTATTGGACCATGTACAAAAACTAAAGGTGTAGGAAAGGAGTAAATTAGGACCTAATAAAAACAAGGGAAAAAAAGGAGAGCACACATTGTCTTAAAGAAGATTAACGGTGGCCAATGTTGCAGAATGAAGTAAAGCAGATGAATGGAACAGTAAAAGCAAGAATAAGACTAACTAAGCTAACTATATATCGGCTAAAAGATAATTTTGATTGATAAAAGAGTAAAGAGGAGAATAGTTACAATTTATACCCTTACTAAACCCTAGCTGAATCATCCAGAAAAGCATAATGGAATAAGGATTCAGTACAAGTCTATAAGACAAACCCGACCATGGACTAGATGGTGACATCTAAGGAAATTAACATGCCAAATATATAAATACATAAACATCTACTTAAAACTATAGTGGACTCAACTGTAACTTAACAGAACTTCTATTTAACCAAGTAACTAACGGTTAGGTATTGTTGCTATAACCTGGAGTCCAACCAAGATCAACCACTTTTATGATTCTCAGCTTGATTATGCATCATTTCTCCCCTCTTGAAACCTTCCTTGTCCTCAAGGAAGAAAGCTGGAAACCTGGTCTTCAACACATGATAATCCTCCCACGTGGCCTGCTCATTAGGCATACCTTTCCAATGAATCAGCAGTTGAGCAACAACCTTGTTCCCTTTCCAAATCATTCTTCTTTCTAGTATCTACTGAGGTTATGCATAGTAGGGACTAGCAATGTCCACTATTGGAGGATGGTTGAAAGTTTCTGGTATCTCATGGAAAAGCTCGAGTTGCGACACATGGAAAGTGGAATGGATAACCACATGAGGAGGTACGAATAACTTATAAGCCATTGATCCCAACTTCTCTCAAACTTTATAAGGACCATAATACTTACCAGCTAGCTTGGAAAAATTCTGGTTGGATAGACTTAGCTGCTTGTAAGTTTGTATTTTTAAGTACAACCAATCTCCTACTTGCAGCTTCTTGTCACTTCTACCTTTGTTAGCTAGAGACTATATTCTTTGTTGAGCCCTGTGTAAATGAAACCTGAGAAATTGAATCTTGAATTCCCTTGTGATCAAGCTCCTATCTATCTCCTCATCTGTAGCTTCTCCAGCCAAATAGGGTAGATGGATGGGAGAGGCTGCCCTTACAAAGCTTCATAGGGTGTTGTTTGGATTGCAGAATGAAAGGTGGAATTGTAAAACCATTCAACTAATGGAAGGTACAATGCCCAATATTGATGGCTATCTGAACAGTAGAATCTCAAATAGGTCTCAACAGTTCTATTAAACACTTCAGTTTGGCCATCCGATTGTGGGTGGTAGGCAGATGAGGTGCTCAATGTGACTCCATGTAATGAAAATAACTCCTGCCAAAATTTGTTGATAAAAACAGGATTACGATCACTGAAAATATTCTCTGGCATGCCATGGAGCTTGAAGATATGATCCAGAAAGACTTGAGCTACAGAAGTGGCAGTATAAGGGTGACTAATAGCAATGAAGCGCCCATATTTGGTGAACCTATCCACCACTACCAAAATGGTAGTTTTCCTTTTTGATTTTGGTAATCCATCTATAAAGTACATGCTAATGCTAGACCATGCTGAGTGAGGTGATAGCCATTGGCTGAAGTAGCCCTGTGGAAGCTGCATCATCATACTTGCTTTTTTGGCACACGAAACACTTCCTAACAAGAACTTTAGAGCCTTCTGATATGTCCTCACTATGAAATATCTTCCCAGCAGGTATTGTGACCATTTGACAACCATCACTAAGTCTAGAATCTCTTTGTCATACACTGATAATCCCTGATGCCTCAATGACAAACCTTTACTGAGGTATGCCAAACGATGGCCTTCTTGCATCAACACTGCCCCAAATCCATGATCACAAGCATCTGTCTCAACAACAAACAATAGGGGGCTGTTTGGAAGGGCCAAAACAGGTGAACTAGTCAGTGCTTCCTTCAACTTATCAAATGTTGCAGTTGCTTTATCACTCCAATGGAACCCTTCCTTATTTAACATGTATGTGAGGGGTTTGCTAATAATACCATATCTCTAAATAAACCTCCTATAGTACCCTACTAGTCCTAGAAAACCCCTCAACTCCTTCACAGTCTTATGTATTGGTCAATCTTGTACAACAACTATCTTCTTGGGATCAGTAGATACTCCTTCTGCTGTTATTAAGTGTCCCAAGTACTAGACCCTTGTAGCTCCAAAAGAGCACTTGGATCTCCTTATATACAACTTATGTTGAACCAACAGGTTAAAGGTAATTCTCAGGTGTTGCAAGTGTTCTTCAAGGCTGCTGCTATATACTAGAATAACATCAAAGAACACCAGTATAAATTTCCTAAGGTAATCCTTGAACACATGGTTCATGAGGCTTTGGAAACTTGAAAGTGAATTAGTAAGGCCAAATGGCATTACCAAGTACACAAAATGGCCAGAGTGAGTTCTGAATGCAGTTTTCTGAATGTCTTCCTTTGCCATCCTTATTTGATGGTAGCCCGACCTTAGATCAAGTTGCGAATAAATATTAGACCCACCTAGTTCATCCAACAATTCCTCTATGATTGGAGTTGGAAATTTATCCTTGATAGTCATCTTGTTTAGGGCCCTGTAGTCTACACATAGTTTCCAAGAACCATCCTTCTTCCCTACTAGCACCACAGGTGATGCATAAGGACTAGAACTAGGTTGTATTATGCCTTGGTTCAACATCTCTTTAACTAGCTTCTCAATGGTATCCTTCTAACTTGAAGAGTACCTGTAAGGCATAATATTCACTGGGTTGCGATCTTGCTGTAATGGGATTCTTTGATAAAAAATCCCTCTAAAAAGCGGTAAACTCTTTTGGATAAAAGAAAAACTGCTGGTACTCATCAGTGAGGGTCAGTATCTGAGGATGAGTTTCTCTGACTTCTTCCACTCCTTCTTCCTGTGCTGGCAGTACTCTAATCATGAAGAGTTGACTACCTGTGTTGGCCAACTTACCAAGTCTTTTGGCTTCCACTGTTCTGGTTCTGTCCTTTTTTCCCTTTAATACCACTTCTCTTCCTTGATACATAAATCCTAGAGAAAACTTGTGGAAACTCAATTGAAGATCACCCAAGGGTAATAACCATTGCACACCTAAGATCATATCACATGACCCTAGTGAAAACAATAATAAATCAGTAGTGAAAGTGAGCCCTTTCATCATCCAAGTGAAGTTTTTGCACAACTCTGCAGTATGCATGTTGAACCCATCAACTACATTAACTTACTGGGTCCTAATGGCATGTATTGCACGCTTCAACTTCCTAGCTAGCTCACAGTAAATGAAGTTATGTGAGCTACCAGGATCTATCATAATACTCAAGGGCCTACTTTCAGACTATCCTGTCACCCTCAAGGTATGGAAACCTGGGACCCCATTCAATGCGTGAATGAAAATTTCATAAGCCTTCTCTTGTTCTCCCTCTAGTTCTACTTCTTTCACTTCTTGTTCCACCGGTTCCTTCCCAACTAGGGGTCAGGATCTTCGTTAACCTCCAGCAAGTACAATTGTTTGGATATGTTACACTTATGATCGGGGACAAACTTTTCATCACTAAAGACACATAACCCTTGCCGTCTTTTCTCACTCATTTCAGCTGGGGTAAGTTTCCTAGTGAAACTTTTATTTGGACTCTTTCTTGTACTGGCCTCCTTCATTTCTGAATGATGTACTTCTTGGAGCTGGACTATAAGAGCCTCCCTTTGAATGAGAGGACCCCCCCCCCCCACTGAATAGAGAAGCCTTAGTTACCTTCAGTTGGGCCATAAGTTGAGCTTTTGTGTTTTTAGCCAAGTGGTATGCTTGGGGTAAGGAATAAGGTTTGCGATTCTTGACTATGAAGCTAATATCAGGCTTTAGTCTAGTAACAAGTGCAGTGATTGCATATTCAGGAAGAATGACTATTCTAGTCATTATCCTGTCAAAGTCTCTTTGACAATCTTCCACTAACCCTGTTTGCTTAATCAACTTAAGCTCAAACATTGGATCTGCATACTCATACCCAAACCTATCCATCAATGTATACACATACTCTTCTCGAGAAGGATAAGGAAATGAGCCCTACTCCTCAAGTAAGCAAGATGCCATTCAATAGCTAAGTCATCAAAGTGTATCGAAGCTACCTTAACCCTCTGAGAATGTACTATCTCATCAAGAGAAAAGAATTGTTCTACCTTGCATAGCCAGGCAGTGAGGTTGGTACAGAAATCAGGGAACTCCAATTTTTTCATCCTTGTCATAGTTGTTCCCCTTGAAGAAGTGACTGCAAGTTGTTGGTTCCTTCCCGGCGAATCTCCACCTCCCTGGTTACTAGTAGATGTTTTGCCCTTAACATGACCTGCAGGGATATGGACTTGAGGGAAAGCAACTCCTTAGGGAACTTGAGATTAAGTAAAGGGCCTAGCCCAAAGTGGTAACCAGTAGGAGTATGATGTGGTATTCATGTTCCTCCATGACTGGGAGGTACCCATGCAGCTTGGTTGCCGGAGGGAGTTTAGATCTCTCCAGCCACTTTTGCTTCTTTTACACTTTTACCTCTATCATACTTTTTCACAGCTTCAATGGACTCTTTAAGATTAAGTAAAAGCCTGCTCATGCCGGTTCTCAAGCTGGGTCTCTCGAACTGCAAAATTTGCAATTTCGACAGTCATTCTTTAGAACATAGACTTAATCTCATCCATGTCTGCCATAGCTTCACGCACAGAGCTCAAGAAAGTGCTCTGATACCAAATGTTTTATAATGAAGTAAAGTCGATGAATGGGACAGTAAAAGCAAGAAGAAGACTAACTAAGCTAACTAGGTTACGGGTAAAAGATAATTTTGATTGATAAAAGAGTAAAGAGGAGAATAGTTACAATTTGTACCCTCTCTAAACCTAGCTGAATCATCTAGAAAAGCGAAATGGATAAGGATTATGTTCAAGTCTATAAGACAAACCCGCCCATGGACTAGATGGTGACATCTAAGTAAATTAACGTGCCAAATGTGTAAATATAGAAACTTCTACTTAAAACTATAGTGGACTCAACCGTAACTTAACAGAACTTCTATTTAACTAAATAACTAACGGCTAGGTATTGCTGCTATAGCCTGGAGTCTAACTGCGATAAGCCACTTTTATGATTCTCAGCTTGATTTTGCATCAGCCAAGGGTTCTTTGTGGAATTTGTACAAAAATTAGGAAGAAGGCAAAAACATCAAGTATACTAAAGTCTATTATGCCTTAAATTGATAATTTATTTTGCTTGAATAATGATGATTGCATTAAGGAATAAGAAATTAATGATTATGTTATGATAGAAAGCAAGAATTTGGCCATGATTATTAGCTAGTGGAGATAGAATGGGAAGGCTATGTAATTTTACTTGGGAAAATAAATTTTGAGGTTCAATTTATGGTTGTTATATTTTTATATAAGAAATTAACTAATAATTTATGTAATAAATGAGTTAATAATGTAATGATGTTATAACGATTGATAGCTTGTAAAGATTATATATGAGATTGCATTTTAAAAATAAGGTTAGTGATTTTACACTACTTTTGAAATTTAATTGCAATTCATTATGAAGCTACGAATAAGAATATTTGATATTTAATATATAAAAGGTAAATTCAATCATGATTCCATTATTGTCACTAAATTTTGACAGTGATAATTGAATGGTAATGATGAGGCGAGTGGATGATTCTAAGACTTCGTAATGACATTCTGTCAGCCATCAGGATTTCGACAATCTGATATTTTCAAACATCCCGATATTAATTCGTGTAGTCTTTTCTTACTTAAACCCAGATTTGACTTTGACTTTGATTTGTTTTAAGATTATGAAGATTATTTAAGACTAATTAGGACATGTTATTCAATATTTTTTTATAGATTGAGGCCATTGGAGGCCGTTTGGTTGGTATCTAGATGTTTCACGTTTGGGGACTTCTCGTTAGCGAGGTAAGCAAAACTTTAAGCTTTAGTGCATTCTTTTCTAAAACCAATTTTGAAAATGTGTTTCTTTTGTCCGGTTCATGTATTGGGACAAGCGTCCACCTGGCAGAATCGGTGGTATTTGACTAGCCACAAATATATTATTATATAAGAAAATACTAAAATTGTTCTTTTAAGTTGTTTGATGGTGTGATATGGCTGTGAGCCATGGTGTTGGATTTGATGGTTTGATATGGCTGTGAGCCATGATGTTGGGGCATTGTATACGTCTTTGTACATCACTCCGGCAATGTGTATCATTCTTGATATATTTGAGGCATTGTGTATGGTTTAGTGAGCATTGTGTATAATCCATACATATTTGAGGCATATTGGAGATAGAGCTAGCGACTGGCGAGTTCGTTCGAGTAGATCCTATTGCTGAGGTAAGCCACCGCATTGTTCGTGGAGGCTTTCGTTTCAGCTTTATCTAGTTCGTATTAGTTATTTTCTTTTTCTTTGGGGGTTTGCATACCCTTCAGTAAAACTCATATTACTCTGTTAGATGCTCCATGGTCTTAGTGTGGGATTTGGGCTAGAGTTCCATTATTTGAGTGATTGTTGGTTTTTCTATCAATTGGCTAAGGTATGGGGTGATAACTATTTTATCTTTAATTATTATAACACCTTTAGGCTTGCACTTATTTTTCTCCTAGTGTTTGTGTAAATGGTTAAACATTTGAGAAAGGGGTTCGCCTGGCAGGTAGTATTAGCTTGGTGCCAATCACGTGTAGGGGTAGTTTGGGACGTGATAAAGTTGGTATCAAAGCTTAGGCTTTAAGTCACGGGTCATGGAACAGTGGTTAGTAGAGTCTTGTTCATGGGTATGTAGGTTCCCATAGTAATGATCTTAAGGTTACTAAGTATTTAGGATGTTTTCCCTTCTTTCATTCCTTGATCGTGCATTGAGATACCGTAAGATTGACTTTGGAGTGTTTCTTTTGCAGATGGCTTGGGCACACACACCCTCATCTACTGAATGTGGTGGTGGACGTGTTACTGCTCGAGGTGATGGTCAAGTTGGGGCTCATCAGACTAGAGCTTAGACTAGAAGACATGCCTCTCCTCAGCCTGAAGTTGTGAACATGGGTCAACCCCACGATGCTATACCAGATCAAGTGCAAGAACATATTGTTCATGATGCTCCACCACCAGTGCCAACTGTTGTTCCTATTATTACCCTACCTGCAGACGTAGTGGTGAAGTTATTGATTGTGTTCAACACATTATTTCTTTCTTAGGGTGGACTTCCAAATCCCCTTACTACTTCGCAGGTGCAAGCACAAGTTCAGCTGAATATTGCAGCTTATCATATGGCCCCTCAGCAGGTCGTTCAGCCAGTTGTAAATACAGGGCAATCTAAATATCTTAAGAATTTCATGGATATTAAGCCACCAGAGTTCGATGCTACACAAGCTTCTATTGAGCCTAAAAAGTTCATTCAGCATTGTGAAAATATACTAACTATATTGGGGATGAAGGAGACTCGAGGGGTGGAGTTTCCTACTTTTCTATTTTCAAGATCTGTAGAGTCATGGTAGAATTCAGTTCAGAGAGGTAGACGAGCTGGGTTTCCACCTATTACTTAGTTAGAGTTTTCAGCTATGTTTATGCATAGGTTCGTTCCACTGAGCAAGAGAGACAACATGAGATGTTAGTTTGAGAAACTGCGCCAGGGCACTATGACAATTACAGAGTATGGGGATAATTTCATTGACTTAGCCAGTTATGCACCTTTTGTGGTTGCAGATGAGCATGAGAAGTTAAGAAGGTTCGTGGATGGTCTTGAGCATCGTTATCATGGTCCGGTGATTAGGGATGTTCGAGGCAGTTCCTATAAAGATGTAGTTGACACCGCTCTCCGTTATGAGTCCTATAAGGAGAGGGACAAGGCCGAGCGTGAAATCAAAAGGGCTTGTAGCATCGACAGGTTTAGTGGAGCTCCATTTGAGGGCAAGAATGGTTTTAATCATAGGTAGTCCAGGACTACTCAGTCAAAGTTAGTGGTACAATCTTCTAGGACTACTTATCCAGCTAGACAGAGACATCAGTAGGTACAGAGGAAGGGTGATAGCTCATATCAGTTAGGTCAACATCCGAGGTGTCTGAATTGTGGTAGAAATCATAATGGTCGTTGTTATGGAGTAGATGGGGATTGTTTTACTTGTGTTTGGGAAGGGAATATTGATAAGTATTACCCTAAGGGAAATTATGCTACTAGCCATGCTACGACACATCCACAAAGAACTACTACTGGTACACATATTCAGACTTAGTCGGCTAGAGTCATTCCGCAGGTTGCTTATGAATAGGGTCAACAGGGTGCACAAGTTTCTCAAGGAGCGAGTGGAAAGGCAAGATTTTTCACTATGGCCAGTCAGGATGCCGATGCATCTAACACGGTAGTCACAAGTATTATTACTATCAGTTATCATGGGGCTTACGCTCATATTGATCCTAATTCTACGTATTCGTATGTATCTCCATCTTTTTCCATATACTTAGAACGAGGAGTTGGGTCTCTTAATGTGCCACATATGGTGGTGACCCCAGTGGGGGAGACTATATTTGTGGATAGAGTCGATAAAGAATGTGCGATATTTATTCAGGGCAAAGACGCCATAGTTGATCTACTAGTGTTGCCGATGTCCGAATTTGATGTGATTATGGGTATGGACTGGTTAACATTGTATTATGCTTCATTCAATTGTCATGCCAAGCTTATACGTTTTGAATTTCCTGGAGAACCATGTTTAGTGTGGAAAGGTATATATCCTCTTACCTATGGAAAGATGATATATTATGTAAAAGCACGTCGAATGATTAATAATGCATGTTTGGGTTTTATTGGTACCATTAATGAAACCCGCTGAGAGGATGTTACTATTGACAGTGTTTCAGTGGTTCGGGACTTTGCTGATGTGTTTCCAGAAGATTTACCTGGGCGTCCTCTGAAGAGACAAATTGAGTTCAGTATTTATTTGGTGTCAGGAACTCAACCTATCTCTATTCCTCCATAGCATATGGCTCCAACTGAGTTGAGAGAATTAAAGGTTCAACTCCAAAACTAATTGATAAGGGATTCATCAGGCCTAGTGTAACGCCTTGGGGTGCACTTGTGTTATTTGTGAAAAAGAAAGATGGCACGATGAGAACGTGTATTGATTACATCCAGCTAAATAAGGTGACGATCATGAATAAATATCCGTTTCCATGCATTGATGATTTATTTGACCAGCTACAGGATGCTACTTACTTTTCCAAAATAGACCTGGATCGGGCTACCATCAGTTGAGAATTAAGACCGTGGATATATCCAAGACAGCTTTCGGACCAAGTACGAGCATTTTGAATTTTTGGTGATGTCCTTCGGGCTTACTAATGCCCTCACAACATTTATGGACCTCGTGAATAGAGTATTCAAGCTATTCCTAGATCATTTTATGATTGTTTTTATTGATGGCATTTTGGTCTACTCTCGAAGTGAGGCAAAACATGAACAACACCTAGGAGTTGTGTTGCAGGCACTTAGAGAGCGAAAGCTTTATGCCAAGTTCTCATAGTGTGAATTTTGGTTGGGTACAGTTTCCTTTTTGGGACATGTGGTGTCACGAGATGGGTTTCAATTTGATCCAAAGAAGATAGAGGCAGTTTGATATTGGCCTCGACCCACTATTCCTACAAAGATACATAGCTTCTTGGGACTAGCCGGATATTATAGAATGTTTGTTGAGGGTTTCTCAAATATGGCCACTCCATTGACACAATTAACTCAGAAAGGTGTTGCATTTCAGTGGTCACATGAGTGTGAAGAAAGTTTTCAACATTGACTACAACTCCTATTTTGACACTACATACGAGTGCATGAGGTTTTACTATTAATTGTGATGCATCTCGAGTCGGTTTGGGTTGTGTGCCGATGTAGAATGGCAAAGTGGTATCTTATGCTTCTCGGCAACAAAATAACCATGAAAAAATTATCCGACTTATGACTTGGAATCGGCTGTGATTATATTTTCACTTAAGATTTGGCGTCACTATCTTTATGGTGAGCCCTGTGAAATTGATACTGATCACAAGAGGCTGCAATATATATATTCAAGCAAAGAACTCTAATATGAGGCACGATAGTGGTTAGAGGTACTTAACGATTACGATCTTACTATTTTGTATCATGCTGTAAAGGTAAATATGGTGACAGACGCCTTGACTAGAAAGTCTATGGGTTGCTTGGCCTGATTTACTGCCGAAGAACGACCTATGGTTATGGATATTCAGGAATTGGCCAATCAGGGTGTGTGTTTTGATCATACTGTTGAACCAAGTCACTGCATGGTTTTGAAGACTGACAAATGCCTACCCAGTTGAACAAGGTCCATCAGGGCAAACATACTCGAACAGATCCATTGGCACAAGAACCGTCTATGCACAGGAGATAAACATGATTGTGAGTTATCCATGAACTAATAGGTTGTCTCCTAAAGCGAAAAGGTTGCAAATTGATAAGAGGTTAGAGTTCGAGTTCAGCAAGGACAGAAACAAAAGGAGGAAGTTGAGATAAATACAAACTCTTCCACCAAGGAAGAGTTGCATTAGAATTGAACAACATATCTCAACGACTGACTCTATAAAGTGTTGAAGCATTCCTGCTGAAGATTGTATCGCACAAAGGCAGAAGTGAAACAAGAATTGAAAGCAAAATTACCAAAGCAATTTTGCAAGCAGATTCCTTGTGCGATACAAAAGCTACATGAACCAGCTAAAAGAACCAGTTACATCTGTTATCTTTTGAGTCTAGTTGGTTTGTAGTAGGAGATTAAATATTGTATCTTTCAGCTTTATTAGAAGCAATTGTAATAGGTACACACTGTTCAAGTTAGAGTTAACTTGAAGTTGTCGCAATTAGCTAGAGGCTAGTTTGCTACAAAGGGATTAGAGTTAGTCCTTAGGTTTACAAAAGATTTTATTTTGTAAATGCTGTTTGGCTCATTGTCATAGTTAAGAGTTTGGGAAAATCCTACTGGGAAGTAGGTCGTGGATTTTTCACCTTTTAAGCCAGGTGTTTTCCACCTAAAATTGTTGTGTTCTTTAATTCTGCAATTACTTTTCCGAAAATAGTAGAAGTTGGAACACCAAGAAGAACCAGGTTCTTCTATAAAGACAGCACTCAAAAATTGGACACCACACAAATCACCCCCCCTCTTGTGTGGCATTGACGTATAAAACATCAATTGGTATCAGAGCGGGTTATCCTTAAGAAGGCTAACACCTTGGAAAAGATCAAAATGAGTGCACCACCTGGAAACTGGGAGGGTCAATCAACTGCAAGGCCACCACTCTTCAATGGCCAGTATTACTCCTGGTGGAAGAACAAGATGAAGGACCAACTTATTGGAGAAGACTATGAACTCTGGGACATAGTTAATGATGGTCCTCTAGCCACCATGAAGAAGACTGCTGAAGGTGTAGATGTACCAAAAACTAGGACTGATTGCACTGCTGAGGATATGAAGAGATGGGAGAAAAATGCTAACTATCAAAATTCCTGCTAGAACATGGATACAAACGAGGAAAAATAGACAGTACCCTGTTCTTAAAGGAAAAAGGTAAGGATCTCCTGGTTATGCAAATATATGTGGATGATATCATATTTGGTGCGCCCACTGAAAAATTGAGTAAGGAATTTGCTAAACTTATGGGGAGTGAGTTTGAGATGAGTATGATGGGTGAGCTAAACTTCTTCTTAGGCTTGCAAATCAAGCAAAACTCAAATGGAACAATGATCCATCAACAAAAATATGTGAAGGAATTACTCAAAAGATTTAAAATGGAAGACTCAAAGGAAATTGACACCCCCATAGCCACAACTACAAAATTAGATGTGGATGAACCTGGTTCATCCGTTAATCAGAAGCTATATAGAGGGATGATTAGGTCTTTATTATATCTCACTGCCAGCAGACCTGATATTGTGTTCAGTATAGGACTGTGTGCTAGGTTTCAGCCAAATCCAAAGGAGTCCCATCTCACTGCAGTCAAGAGAAGTTTGAGATATCTGAAAGGCACTACTGATTTATGCCTTTGGTATCCTAAAGGTAGTAATTTCGACCTTGTAGGATATGCTGATGCTGATTATGCAGGTTTCTTGGTTGACATGAAAAGTACTTCAGGCATGGCTCACTTTTTGGGCTCTTGCCTTGTGTCTTGGGCCACCAAAAAACAAAACTCAGTAGCCTTGTCTACTGCTGAGGCTGAATATGTGGCTGCAGCCTCATGCTGTGCTCAATTGCTATGGATCAAGCAACAATTCATGGACTTTGGTATAGAGGTTGGATGCATTCCTATTTTCTGTGACAACACTAGTACAATTAGTAAGACAAAGAACCCGGTTCATCATAAAAGAACTAAGCACATAGATGTTAGACACCATTTCCTAAGGGATAACTATGAAAAAGGAATGATCTCAATTGATCATCGTGCTACTGACAAGCAAATTGCAGACATCTTTACTAAAGCACTGAGTAGGGAGCATTTTGAGAGAAACCGGCTTGAATTAGGGATGATTAAGATCACCTAATTGAGAAAAAAATGAATTTTGTTTTTGTGTGGCTAGAAACACTAAAATAGATAATTAACCAGACAAATCATTGCTCAGTAACATGAATTTATTGCCATACTCTCTTGCCATGTATTAATATGATTCCCTGGTTGCTAATGATGTTTTTCTATCTTTGTAAATTGAGGCATATTAACAACTATAACACGATGAACCTAGTTTATCGCTGTTGGTTCATCTGACTGACAAGGTACGTGCTCATCTCCATACACTTCTTGAATTAATTATAGTCACACATGAGCAGGACTCTATCTATATTTGGTTCAATTCAAATTCTCAGTACTTATCCTAAAATGAACCAGTTTCAAGGAGTCCCATCGTATCTTAAGTCGCCTAGATTTAGGGGTTTATAACCGTCTAATCAATGACACTCTTACATCGATTAGACTCCCACTTGATTAAATATTCTTCTCGTTGTACACTTAATTTCCACATCTTTAAAAGGCCATCATTACCTCCCCTCTTCATAACATAACCGTCGAACCTAGTTCATCTTTCCTCTCAAACCAAAACTGATCAACTTTCTTCTCTTCCAAATTCTTCATAAAAATGTCTTCACAACCAGCTGTTTCATCTTCCTTCTCCACCCATGATTATGAGGGCGGTGATTCTAGTTATAATTCTCCATCAGTATACAGTTCACATTCTCCAGCCAGATCTTCAACCCCCCAAAACCCTCAAGTTCTTGAACCTACTCCTGAACCTACACCTACCCCTACTCCAGCCCCCAGGGCACGTCGAGTGAAAGTTTTGGCTAGAAAATCAGTGGCTTCTGGGTCTCGTGCCAGATTTTTAGAGGAGATACTTCAAGCTGACAAGGTCCAAGACTCTCAATCCTCCAGTGAGTCTTTCAAATCTGCTAATGAGGATGAAGCACCTAGTTCATGTGACACTGAACAAGGTAATCTTGAAGTTGGGTCTGCAACTGCTACTTCTGAAAACAAGTTTGTTTTGGTTGGGTCAATTGTTGATGTAGAAATGCCGGATAGGCGGAGAAAATTGGGGAAAAATAAAAATCATGAGAGAGAGGGAGAAGGGAGCTCTGTAAGGGGATCTGGGGCGGACGGTACCACTTTGGCTATTTGTGGCCCCGCTCCTGTGATTGATGAAGAAGGAGTCATAGATTTAGGGGGAAGCATTTATGGGGAGTCAGCAACAGGTCTGGAGAGCCTTCAAAAGTCAGTGGATAAACCTGGTTCATCTATTCAGGAGGCGTTGGTTGAGATGCTGAGGAAATTGGGGGAGTCCTATAATCCCAAAAAGAAAAGAACTCCTAAATCCAAGAAGGCTACTACCCCAGTTCCACCAAAGAAGAGGAAAGCTCCAGTATTTGCTGATGCTCCTACCCCAAAGGTTCGTGCTACTAGAAGTGTTGTTCGACAAGGAGAAGAAGAGTTGGAAAAGTCTCTAAAAGAGAGCAAGAAAAAGAAGGCTGCCAAGGGAAAGGAAAAGGTTGGAGAGACTATTGAGGCTGTTACTGTTGATGATGATACGATGGACCTGGTCCATCATGAGGAGCAGCCTTCTCCAGTTGTGGTTGAGACACCTAAACCCAAGAAGGCTAAGGCTTCTTCCAAGAAGTCAGCATCTGTGTCTGTCACACCCTCAACCACTGCAAAAAGGACCATGTCTAAGGCCAAGAAAGTCAAGATTGTTGAAGAAGAGGAATGGAGTGGAGGAGAGGAGGAGGTGTCTGGTGAGCAATCTGATAAATTCACCATGTTTGACAAGCGTACTATTCTTAAGGGAAAACTGGTGAGAGATCTTGAGGAATCATGGATGATCTTTCTGATGAATACCCTGGAGGTGCAAGGGTTGAAGAACATGGTTCTTCACCTTGAAGGCAGGCTGGCAAGGAATGAGTTGGTGAAGTTTATGGCCAACACAAGTGTCAAAGATGGCAGGGTAACTTCCACAGTTAAAGGGGTTCAGATCACGTTTGATGCGAAGGAGCTGGGAGAGATACTGCGAATCCCTGCTGAGGGCTATGATGATTACACAAGGCAAAGATGGCCTAGTCTCGATGGGATGTCCTCTGCTCTGAATATTACCAGATTTTTCTGTGAAAATCAGGAGGAACTTGAGCCCAGACCAGTGTATAAGAGTGAAATGAAGTCCCAACACAAGTTATTCTTCGAGTTTGTGATCAAGTTCATGCTACCAAGACAAGAGCGTAGGCACATTTCCAGCTACATGGACTTAACGCTTATGGAATGCTTGTATAGGGGTAAGCAAATAAATTGGCCAGCTTACATCATCCAGCTCTTGGACAGAGTTGTGAATGGGGCCAAGGCACACGCCATACCATATGGATTTATTCTGACTGTTGTGCTTGCCCATTTTGAGGTTCATGTGAAGAAAGCTGAGATGGCTACTGCTAAGGATTTCTTTGGGAAGAATATTCTGCTGACCAGTGACTACAATGTACATGTTCCGGAGGATGAACCTGGTTCATCTAGGAAGCAGCCTGTTAATAGCAAGGTCAGGTCATTGGTGCAGGAAGGTGAGATAAAGGATGCTGAGATCCTTCGATTGAAATCTCGCCCGATTGAGGTTGAAGCTGAGCGGGATGCTCTCAGAGTTGAATTAGCCAAACAGAAGGAGAAGAATGAAGGTGTTCTTCACCAAATGCTTTCTCTCCTTCAAGCCAAGACCTCAATCTGATCTGCCCCTTCCCAGCCTTAGGAGTCCAGTGCCACCAAAAACCCCCTTCAATGCCCAGTTTGGGATCTGTTCTGTTTCTGTTTTTTGTTTTGCTCATGGTAGTGACTGTTTTAGCTCTTTTAGTGTATGCTGCTTGGTTGCTATCTAATCAATGAATTCTTCTTTTGTTAGTTATTGACTTTGTCTCAATTTCTCACTTAGCTTACATTTTATTGGTTTCTTTTGATGATTAATCATGCTTTGCACCAGCAGTTGCCTCAATGGCCATGAGTAATTGTTAATAACCCTGGTAAGTTTATCATTTTGCAACTTTTCGATGATGCCAAAAGGGGGAAGATATGTGCTTCTTTTTCAAAGAATTGTGATATTTATAACCTAATGAACCTGGTCTCTCTATGATAAATGCTTAAAACTATACAAAGTGTTTGAAGATTGTACAGGGTTAAGCACAGAGTTTGTCCTCATCAAAAAGGGGGAATTTGTTGAACCAAGTCACTGCATGGTTTTGAAGACTGACAAATACCTACCCAGTTGAACCAGGTCCATCAGGGCAAACATACTCGAACAGATCCATTGGCACAAGAACCGTCTATGCACAGGAGATAAACATGATTATGAGTTATCCATGAACTAAGAGGTTGTCTCCTAAAGCGAAAATGTTGCAAATTGATAAGAGGTTATAGTTCAAGTTCAACAAGGACAAAAACAAAAGAAGGAAGTTGAGATAAATACAAACTCTTCCACCAAGGAAGAGTTGCATTAGAATTGAACAACATATCTCAACAACTGACTCTATAAAGTGTTGAAGCATTCCTACTGAAGATTGTATCGCACAAAGGCAGAAGTGAAACAAGACTGAAAGCAAAATTACCAAAGCAATTTTGCAAGCAGATTCCTTGTGCGACACAAAAGCTACGTGAACCAGCTAGAAGAACCAGTTACATCTGTTATCTTTTGAGTCTAGTTGGTTTGTAGTAGGAGATTAAATATTGTATCTTTTAGCTCTATTAGAAGCAATTGTAATAGGTACACACTGTTCAAGTTAGAGTTAACTTGAAGTTTTCGTAATTAGCTAGAGGTTAGTTTGCTACAAAGGGATTAGAGTTAGTCCTTAGGTTTACAAAAGAGTTTATTTTGTAAATGCTGTTTGGCTCATTGTCATAGTGAAGAGTTTGGGAAAATCCTACTGGGAAGTAGGTCGTGGTTTTTTCACCTTTTGAGCCAGGTGTTTTTCACGTAAAATTGCTGTGTTCTTTAATTCTGCAATTATTTTTCCGCAAACAGTAGAAGTTGGAACACCAAGAAGAACCAGGTTCTTCTATAAAGACAGCACTCGAAAATTGGACACCACACAAATCACCCCCTCTCTTGTGTGGCATTGACGTATAAAACATCACATACATTGCCGGATAAATTACTTGCGGGTTTGGTAGCATAATCATCCTTCGTTAGACAGGTCAAGGCTCATCAAATTGAAGATTCTCATATTTCTAGACTCCGATATCGAGTGCAAAATGGTGGTGTTAAGTCCTTTGCTATTGATAGTGAAGGTGTGTTACGTCGACATGGTAGATTGTGTATCCTCATGGTGAGTGATGTGAAGTAGTTGGTTCTTGAAGAAGCTCATAGCTCCCGATACTCGATCCATCCAGGCGCTACAAAAATATATCAAGACTTTTGTGAATTGCACTAATAGAAAGGTATAAAGTATGATATTTGAAACATGTGACTAGTTGCTTAAATTGTTAGCGAGTGAAATATGAGCACCAAAATCCATGGGGTGTGATGCGGAATTTGACTATCCCTGAGTGAAAGTGGGAAGGAATTACTATGGATTTTGTAGTTGGGTTACCACGTACTTTTACAAAACATGATTCAGTATGGGTGATCATGGACAGACTCACAAAGTTTGCACATTTTAACTCAGTTTGGGTTACACATACTATAGAGCGGTTAGCAGATATTTACCGCCGTGAGATAGTTCGGCTTCATGGTGTGCCTATTTATATGATATCATATCGGGGTGCACAATTCATTGTTTAATTTTAGAAGTCTTTTCAGAAGTCACTAGGTTCTCAGGTTGAGTTGAGCACAACTTTCCATCCATTGACAGACGAGTAGTCCGAACGGGTTATTCATATTTTATAGGACATTCTTAGAGCTTGTGCGATTGATTTTGGTGGTCATTGGGATGATCAGTTGACGTTAGCAGAGTTTGCTTCTAATAACAACTATCAGTCAAGTATACATATGGCGCCATTTGAAGCTCTATATAGTCGGAAGTGTCGTTCACCAGTTGGATGGTTTGAATCTGGTGAAGCACAACTATTGGTTCCGTATTTGATTCAATAATCTTTGGAGAAAGTTGCATTGATACGAGAACGACTTCGAGCAACACAAAGCAAAAAGCACAAAAATCCTATGATAAGACTCATGAAAGGAGAAAAAGTCCTTTTGAAGATGGCCCCTATAAAAGAAGTCATGAGATTTTGTAGGCAAGATAAGTCCGAGGTAAATTAGTCCGTATGAGATTTTAGATCGAATCGGTTCAGTGGCATATAGACTTGACTTTCCTTCGAGATTGTCTGCTATTCATCCTGTATTTCATGTGTCCATGGTTAGACGATATGTTCGTGATGATATCCATAAGATTTAGCCTGAGGACGTGTAGCTTAATGAGAACTTAATTGTCACGACCCCAAATCCACTAGTCGTGATGGCACCTAACCCAACCATCTAGGTAAGCCAACTAGTAGCTATCCAATAATATTTAACAAGACAATTAAGCAACTAAATTATCTGAATCTTATACATTACCCCGAGGACTGGTAGTACAAATCATGAGCTTCTAAGAATAGAGTTTACAAAGCTGAAATGAAATAAATACATCGTCTGTGTGATTGGTACATAAACAGAGTTTTATAGATCTAAAGCTACCATGAACAAGGGGCAGCTACAACCGGGACATAGCTAGATCTTCAATCCAGCTCCCATCGAACACAACAACATCAACATCCAACATCTGCACACAAGGTGCAAAAGTGTAGTATGAGTACAACCGAACCCTATGTACTAAGTAAGTAACAAACCTAAACTTAGGTTGAAAGCACTGACGAGCTAACACAAGGTCGGGTCCAATACCAATATTCCACAACAGTTCATAACAACATAATACAAGTAATAAAAGAGGTATCTCAGAAGTATAATGCTCAGCTCATTCATAGTTCCAGAAAATGGTCATGCTTTTCAAGTACCTCACTGAAAACCCAAATCTTTTACCGAAAATGCCAAAAATATGAGTAAGTTTGAAAATAGTGATTTTTTCCAAAAATCCTTTCAACAATAAGTAATGTGTTCATTTTCTTTCCGGATAGCAAGTGTGAAATACCTCTCTATGACCACATATCAATATGTGTGAAAATTCATGAATGACGTGATACCGTAAAACATGAGGAAAAATGCATCCCTATGCTTGTATGTCATGTGTGCATTCCAATATCATGTATCTCAGAGATGAATCATGTACTCACACTCTCAGAGTACTCAATCTCACTGTCTCATACTTTTCACTCATCATGCTCAACCGCTCGGTATTGTATATGGCCCATTCGGCCCAGGGAAGATCCATCCCAAAATATATACATCACTGACCATTAGTCACTTAGTACGAGGAAGGCCAATCCGGCCCCATGGAGAAGATCCATCTCCAGGTATATAAATGCTTCAGATAAGATCCATGTCCAGGGAAGATCAACCCCTCAATATAATCAACCGCACTCACTAGGGTGTGTACAGACTCCGGAGGGGCTCCTACAACCCAAGCGCTATCATAAGCTAGATCAAGGCATAAATCAATATAACATGTTGTGGCATGCAGCCCGATCCCGTAACTATCACTCATAATCAGGCTATCAGTCTCACTCAGTCATCAATCTCTCCAGTCTCACTCACTGGTTCACAATGTCATGAAACTATCCCGACAATAATGATATGATGTAACAATAAACAATAACAGAGACTGAGATATGATATAAATGCATGAATATGACTGAGTAGGAAATATCAATGAGATGACATCAAGAGACGACCACTATGGATATCAACATAAATCTCGTAATCGAATTCCGAGGACCCAAGTCCGAGAAATGAATTTTTAAAGAAAATTATTTTCTGAAAATAATAAAGGCTTATGAAAATGAACCTCGATGTAAAACCTGTGCTGCCGGGCCCGTATTATGGTTCCGGAGCCCGGAACAGGTTCAATATGTTTTATTTAAGTTATCTGTGAAATTTGGTAAGAAACAGACATGATTTGACGGGTTTCGGATCAAAATGGGAAATTTAGAGTTAATGAAGTTTTGAGGATTTCCATAGAATTTGAAATTTGGTTTGGAATGTGATTTTATGTTACCAAGGTCCGAATGAAATTTCGAGACCGGTAATAGTTCCGTTATGTCATTCATGACTTGTCTGCAAAATTTGGGGTCATTCCGAGTAGTATAGGTCGGTCCGGCGCGTTGTTATAGAAATCAAGAACTTAGAAATCCTTAAGTTTGATCCTAGGGGTTTTGAGGGGTGATTTTTAGATTTAGCGTGGTTTTGGGTTTTTTGAAGGCTCGAGCGAGTCTGTATTATTAGTTAGGACTTGTTGGTATATTTGGATGGGGGCTCGGGTGGGCCCAGGTGCCTCCCGGACACCACACGAGGCCAAAAACCAGCTGAAGATGCAGCTGGTGCACCTGATCTGGTGTGACTGCAGGTACGGTTTCCCAGCCGCAAGTGCGGGACTGCTCCTGCGGTCCCAGCCTCGCAAGTGCAAAGGTTCCGTAAGTGCGGTTCCTCTTTCGCAGGAGCAAAACCGCAGGTGCGGTCTCCAGCTCCACAGGTGCGACCCCAGCCCCTCTTGCCCAATTCCGCAGGTGCGAGACTGCAGGTGTAGTCCTCGAGCCANCATCTTCTTCCTTGTGTTATTTGGGAGCTTCCAAGAGGGCCTTCAACCTAGTACTTGAGGTAAGTAAATTCCCTATCTAACACTAGTTTCAAACATCAATTCCTAGTTAAATTCTCTACTAAATTATCCGAATTCATGGAATTAGGTAGTAATTTTAGGGCTCTTGAGGATTTTGTGATTTTCTATTTTAGGCCATGAATTCAAGTAGAAATCACNTTCCCACATTGTGCATGCATTGATTTAATTGTACACCTTTTGGCTAGTTGCGAGTCCTCGGGTGTAGAGTTCGGAGTTTCGAGCGCAATTGTGATCCGAGGGGTAGATTCGACACGAGGCGAGTCTCCTTACTAACCTTGTAAGAGGGAATTGTCCCCATAGGTGATGTATATGCTATGTGTAAATTGTTTGGGGGCTACGTACGCACCAAGTGACGAGAGTCCGTACGTAGCGACTATCATTGTTATGTCCGGGTAGTTAGGCCCACATCATGTCTTATATTCTTCCTCATAATGCCTTATATGCTTCCTTGTAATGCTTTATATGATTCATTGTGACGCCATATGTACTATGAGATCATGTTTTGTATAGTATTGTTCCTCGGAGGCTTTATGAAAATTGTTGAATTGAAAGGCATTTGTTATGGAAAGTAAGTTTTATAAGATATTGTGTGTGCATGTGACCGCTTCGCAATTTACATTCTGCGAGCGATGTGTGATTTATCCCACTCTTATAGGAGCGGGCCGTACGCCACGGCGGATTGAAAGGTGCACTTTTGGGACGGGCCGGTCGATCCCCGCAGTGCATAAAGATGATATAATTAAGAATGCACTCTTGGTACGGGCCGTTCGATCCTCGGCAGTGCATGGACGAAGTTGTACTATGTATTGATATGGTTACATTGAAAGACGCACTTTTGGGACAGGCCGATCGATCCTCGGCAGTGCGTAGATATGATTATGGTAAGCATGCACTTTTGGGATGGGCCGGTCGATCCCCGGCAGTGCATAGCTATTTTTCCTTATGACTCCGGCCGGTTGTCTTATTCTTGTGTGCGCATGATTATTTGGCATTGTTTCATGGATTTTGATTTGTATGAGATATTTTTGGGAAAGAAAGTGGCCATTGTTATTGTTCCAGTATTTTCTTGGATTTCTGTGCTTTATACATAATTGCTACTCACTGTCTTACATGCCTACTGCTTTTATTTTATCATTGTTATATCATGCTATTGGACCTTAGTGAGTGTCAAGTCGACCTCTCGTCACTACTTCTTCGAGATTAGACGGGATACTCACTGGGTACATATTTCTTTTAATATGTACTCATGCTGCACTTCTGTACTTAACTGTACAGGTTCTGAGGCTGGTGCATCTGGTTATCAGACCAGATCCTGATAGTGACCGTAGCAGAATTGACTTCACGGTGAGCTGCTTCCTCTGGCGATCCCCAGAAGCACCATGGAGTTTCATTTACTTTTTGTTATTTTCCCCGTCTGTTTCATCCAGACTGTGGATTTGTATCTATATGTATCTTTTATATTCTGATAGTTGCCCGTGACACTCGTGACACTAGTTCCTGGCACACACGTAATGTATATTTTGGTATTGGGGTTGTATATGCATACATATGATTATTTTGGCCATGTATTGTTATGATTTTATTTTCATATCAAGCTATCATCATGTTTAATCGTTTTAAATTGGTAAAAATTGACTTGTTTTAATCAAATGGGAAGGGTAACACTTAGTGTAATTCATATTGGCTTGCCTAACCCCGTCGTTGGGCGCCATCACGACCTAGATTAGGATTCTGGGTTGTGACAATGTGGTATCAGATTCCTAGGTTCACGTAAGTCTCACGAGTCACGGATAGGCCCAATAGAGTCTTGCGGATCCATACGGAGACGTCTGTACTTTTCTTTAGGAGGCTATGGGGTGTTAGGAAACTTCCCTTTATTCATATCCTGTCGTGCAATCTATGATGTACTCAAACTTATTCTTCTATTCTCTCACAGATGGTGAGGACGCGTGCATCCGATATTTCTGGTCCGGGAGATGCCGTTGCCCCCGCCGCTCGAAGTCGGGGTAGAGCACCTGCTCGAGGTAGGGGGCGAGGGCGTCCCAAAGCTATACTAGTGGCACCACCAGAGGACCCTATTATGGAGGAGCAGGATGAGGTGCCTCCAGTAGCACCTGCTCCAGTGGATTTCATGACAGGGCCAGGCTTCCAGGAGGTCATGGGCTGTATGCTGAAATTCATGGACACTATGTCCCAGGCTGGTTTATTTCCAGCCGACCCTGCTACTTCTCAGGCAGTAGGGGGAGTCCAGACCCCTACCGCTCAGGCCACAGGTCAGGCAGCAGCAACACGTCATACCCCGGGCACACCGCCCGTGGGTGGGGTTCAGCCCGTAGTAGCATCCCTAGAGCCCAGGCCAGTTGCAGAGGGTGACCAGCAGAAGATGTTGGATAGATGGACCCGACTTCGCCCTCTAGTCTTCGGGGGTGAGCAGGGTGAGGATGCTCAGGATTTCATCGATAGGTGCAGGGACAAACTGCACAACATGAGGATTTTGGAGTCCCATGGAGTGGATTTCACCACATTTCAGTTGGAGGGCAGAGCTCGCAGGTGGTGGCAGACATATATTCTCAGCAGACCAGCAGATTCTCCTCCTGTCACTTGGGATCAGTTCCTGCAGGTGTTTCTAGACAGATATATTCCACCCTCTGAGAGGGAAGAGTTGCGGCGTCAGTTTGAGCAGCTAGATCAGGGGCAAATGACAGTCATAGATTATGAGGCCAGATTTTCCGAGTTGTCATGCCATGCACTTATGATATTGCCTACCGATGCCGAGAGAGTGCGCGGTTTGTGGCCGGGTTGCATTCAGATATTAGGGCCACCATGGTCTGAGAGGTGGAGATAGTTACTCCTTACCAGCTTGTAGTTGAGATAGCTTGACGGATTGAGGGGTATCGGTTGAGGAGCAGGGAACAAGGTCAGCAGGGTCAGCGGGACAAGACGGCTAGGTTCTCGGGGATTTCAGGGATGCTCCGGCTAGGAGCACATGTCAAGTCGGGGGTGGTCAGCCCAGGAGGCTTCCATATTCAGCACCTCCACTACCTCCTCGAGGTGGTCCAGCGAGGCCTCAGTTCAGTGCCATGCCAGAGCGTTCCTATCGTCCTCCAGCCACTCAGGGTTCACCCAGTGGTCACTACAATCGTCAGAGATCCTCCAGTTCTTATTTCAGTGCTATACCCGAGGGCCCACATCGCTTCTTGGCTATTCAGGGGTCTTCCTCTTCGGGGCAGCAGGCTATGGTACCTAGAGGTTGCTTTGAGTGTGGAGATCTAGGTCATATGCAGAGGCAGTGTCCCAGGCTTCGGGGCAAGGCAGTGCAATAGGGTTATCAGCCTATGGGTCCAGCACCAGCAGTCCGGCCACCTAGAAGTGGAGGACAGGTCAGCAGGGGTCGTCCTAGAGGGGGAGGCCGGTCAGGGGGAGGCCAGTTAGTTCCCGTTCACTCTGGGGGAGTTCAGTCTTTAGGAGCCTCAGCCAGATTTTATGCCATTCCGTCCAGATCAGATGCAGTGGCCTCAGACGCCGTAATCACATGTATTATCTCAGTATGTGGTAGAGAGGCTTCGGTACTATTTGATACAGGATCCACGTATTCATATGTTTCAGTACTATTTGCTCATTTTCTGGATGTCCCTCGTGAGTCCTTGGGTTCTCCTATATATGTGTCCACTCCTGTGGGCGATTCTGTGGTGGTAGACCGGGTCTATCGGTCTTATGTGATCACTTTGTGCGGTTTCAATACCAGAGCAGATCTTTTATTGCTGGATATGATTGATTTTGAGGTTATCCTAGGCATGGATTGGCTATCTCCTTATCATGCTGTGTTAGATTGCCATGCCAAGACAGTCACCTTAGCCATGCCTGAGTCGCCTAGGCTAGAGTGGAAAGGTTCTTCAGTTAGTGCATCCAGCCGAGTCATTTCCTTCATGAAGGCTCGACATATGGTCGAGAAGGGTTGTTTGAGTTACCTTGCTTATGTGCGGGACACCACCACTGAGTCTTCGACCATTGATTCAATGTCGGTGGTACGAGAGTTTTCAGACGTATTTCCTTCAGATCTTCCAGGCATGCCTCCAGATCGAGATATTGATTTCTGTATTGATTTAGCTCCAGATACTCGGCCTATTTCCATTCCCCCGTATCGTATGGCTCCTAAGGAGTTGAAAGAGTTAAAGGAGAAACTTGAGGAGTTGTTGGCTAAGGGGTTCATCAGGCCGAGTGTGTCGCCGTGGGGTGCTCCAGTCCTATTTGCGAAAAAGAAGGATGGGTTTATACGGATGTGTATTGATTACCGCTAGCTGAATAAGGTTACTATTAAAAATAAGTATCCTCTGCCGCGCATCGATGATTTATTTGACCAGTTGCAGGGTGCTCGTGTGTTTTTTCCAAGGTTGATTTGAGATCGGGTTATCATCAGTTGAAGATTCGGGCTTCAGATGTTCCGAAGACTGCATTTCGTACTAGATATGGCCATTATGATTTCCTGGTGATGTCCTTTGGTTTAACTAATGCCCCAACCGCATTCATGGACTTGATGAATAGGGTATTCAGTCCGTATATTGATTCCTTCGTCATCGTCTTCATTGATGACATCTTGATTTATTCGCGGAGCCTGGGTGAGCATGAGCAGCATTTGAGAGTTGTGCTTCAGGCCTTGCGGGAGCAGAAGCTGTATGCTAAGTTCTCCAAGTGCGAGTTCTGGTTAGATTCCGTGGCATTTTTGGGGCATGTGGTATCCAGAGAAGGTATCAAAGTGGATCCTCAGAAGATTGAGGCGGTTCAAAGTTGGCCGCGTCCTACTTCAGCTACAGAGATCAGGAGTTTCTTGGGCCTAACATGCTATTATCGCCGATTCGTGGAAGGGTTCTCTTCTATTGCAGCTCCATTGACCAGATTGACTCAGAAGAATGCCTCGTTTCGGTGGTCCGACGAGTGTGAGGCGAGCTTTCAGAAGCTCAAGACAATTTTGACCTCAACGCCATTTCTGACGTTGCCTTCCAGTTCTGGGATATATACTGTGTATTGCGACACTTCACGCGTCGGGTTGGGATGTGTGTTGATGCAGGATGGCAGGGTTATTGCTTATGCTTCACGCCAGCTGAAGGTTCATGAAAAGAATTATCCTGTGCATGACTTAAAGTTGGCGGCGATTGTTCATGCTTTGAAGATTTGGCGGCACTATTTTTATGGTGTGTCATGTGAGGTTTACACTGACCACTGCAGTTTGCAGCATTTGTTCAAGCAGAGGGACCTTAATTTGAGGCAGCAGAGATGGCTTGAGTTGTAAAAGACTATGATCTCACTATTCTGTATCACCCGGGCAAGGCGAATGTAGTAGCAAATGCTTTGAGCAGGAGGGCAACAAGTATGGGTAGCTTGGCCTACATTGCAGCTGAGGAGAGACCTTTAGCCTTGGACATTCAGTCCTTGGCAAATCGCCTTATGAGATTGGACCTTTCGGAGCGTCGTCGAGTTTTGGCTCATGTAGTTGCTCAGTCTTCATTGTTGGGGGAGATTAAGGCTCGACAGTTTGATGATCCATGCCTTGCAGAGCTTCGGGATACAGTGGTCCAGGGCAGGGCCAAGGAGGTTACTTTGGGCGAGGATGGTGTTTTGAGGCTCCAGGGCTGTTTATGTGTTCCTAATATTGATGGCCTGAGGAAGAGAATTCTAGAAGAGGCCCACAGTTCTCGGTATTCTTTTCATCTGGGTACGACGAAGATGTACCGTGATTTGAAGCAGCACTATTGGTGGAGGCGAATGAAGAAGGATCTAATGCAGGNTCGCACTTCTAGAGAGCATTGCATAGTGAGATGGGCACTCAGATAGATCTCAGCTCAGCATTTCACCCTCAGACTGATGGTCGGTCGGAGCGTACGGTTCAGATATTGGAGGATATTCTTAGGGCATGTATGCTTGATTTTGGGGGTCAGTGGGACCAGTTCTTGCCTTTGGCGGAGTTTGCATACAATAACAGTTATCAATCCAACATCGAGATGGCTCCATTCGAGGCTTTATATGGTCGGCGATGTTGTTCTCCTATCGGGTGGTTTGATCATGGCGAGGCCAAGTTATATGGCACAGATCTGGTGAGAATATTTAGCATGATTTACAACTCAATTACTTTATCACATGGCGAAAACACATATATCAACAAAATAGGGCCACTATACAGTGCCATGGAAAAAACGGAGTCACAATTCACAGGGTGCACACCCACACGCCCATCACCTAGCATGTGTGTCACCTCAATACCAATCACATAACACGTAATTCGGGGTTTCATACCCTCAACACTAAGTTTAGAAGAGTTACTTACCTCGAACAAGCCAAATCCAATACTCAACAAGCCCGCACCTCGGAATCTGACAAAACTCACAAAATCCGGCAACCTATTCAATTATGAGTCCAACCATACCAGTTTCACTCAAATCCGACTCCGAATCGATGTTCATAACTCAAAAATTTACTTTATGAAATTGTAGACAAAACCCTCAAATTTCACCTTGAAATCATCAACGAAGATGGATTCATGAAATATAACCAAAACCGAGTATAAAACACTTATCCCAATCCGTATGATGAAAATCGCCTCCAAAAATCATCAAAATCTGAGCTCCCCAATTCAAAATATGACCAAATGAACAAACCTTCGATATTAAGTATTTTTTCACAGTTGTTCTGCCTCGTTTTGCATGCCAAATGATCCCAAAACTTACTTTTGATGCCTCCAATGGATTCTTTGTAAAACTTCAATCAAGATAGGTTTTTGAATCACTTCATTTGACCTTATAATGAAGGAGATATGTTGGTTTCAATATTTGGAAATGTGCAGATTTTTAAATACGAAGTCAGTGGCAATTTCATAATTAATCTGAAAAATCTGGCAACCAGATTCTCAGTAAAATGGCCATAAAATCTCCATACAATGTCCAAGTTCGACGATTCTTTTTGCTACCGGTATGTAATTACAATACAGATCTTATACTTCATTCAAAACAAAAATCCGAGCTCATTTGTTCAATATGATATCATTTATGCTTGAAGAAGCAACGTCGAAACATAAGAAAAACGAGCGCAACACAACCCAAACCTATCCGAAACTCCCCGAGCCCCTGGGACCCCGTATGAACATACCAAAAAGTCCCATAACATAATACGGACTTACTCGAGGCCTTAAAGCATGCATAATAACATCGAAACGACGAAACGCACCTCAAATCAAACTTAAGGAACTTTCGACTTCCAAAGACTCGCGCCGAAACATATCAAATCAACTCGGAATGAACTCAAATTTTACACACAAGTCCTAATATATTATATGGAGCTACTCGTGCCCCCAAACTACCGAGTGAAGTGCAAATACTCAAAACGACTGGTCGAGTTGTTACATTAATTTATGAAGAAGGTCCAATAGCTATCCATGATAGGCGAGTGTAAAAATTGAGGTAAAAAAGGTTATTTCAGTGAAAGTATTATGGAGCAACCATCCCATAGAGGAATCTAAGTGGGAGTCTGAAACAGACATGCCAAGCAAGTACCCACAATTATTTGAGATGTTAGGTACACTTTCTAACTCGTTCGAGGACGAACGTGTGTTTAAATAGGGGAGAATGTAATAATCGAAAAAAATATATACTTATTAATTTATGAGTTCAATTAAAAGGTTAGTGAACCTAATTAAGTATTACACATATTAAGTTAGATAATAAAATAACTTAGACAATAAATAATGGTAGGCAAAACCCATATATTATCCTTATTAGCCCATGTACAAAGACTTAAGGGGTAGGAAAAGGAGTAATTTTGGTCTTGATAAAAAATAAAAAGAGAAAAAAAGGAGAGCACACATTGTCTTAAAGAAGAATGCCGGCGTCCAAGGGTTCTTTGTTGAATCTGTACAAAAATTAGGAAGAAGGCAAAAACATCAAGTATACTAAACTCTATTATGCCTTTCAATTGATAATATCTTTTGTTTGAATATGGTGATAACATTAAGGAATAAGGAATTATGATTGTGTTATGATAGAAAACAATAATTTTTTCCATGATTATTAGTTAGTAGGGATAGAATGAGAAGGCTACGTAATTTTACTTGGGAAAAGTAATTTTTGATGTTCAGTTTATGGTTGCTATATTTTTATATAAGAAATTATAATTTATTTAATAAATGAGGGAATAATTTAATGATTATATAATGATTGATAGTTTGTAAATATTATATTTGAGAATTGATTTTAAAAATAAGGTTGGTGATTTACACTGCTTTTTGGAATTTAATTGCACTTAATTATGAAGCTACGGTTAAGAATATTTAATATTTAATATGGAAAAGGTAGGAATACAATCATGATTACATAATTATTAGTAAATATTGACAATGATAATTAAATGGTAATGATGTGGTGAGCGGGTGATTCTAAGCCTTTGTAATGGCATTCTGTCAGCCGTCACGATTTCGACAATCCTCTATTTTCAAATGTTCCGAGTATGACATTAATTCATGTACAATCTTTTCTTAATTAAAAAAACCCGAATTCAACTTTGAGTTTGATTTGTTTTAAGATTATGAAAATTATTTACATAGCGTGTTGAGATGTTATTCAATATTTTGGATAGATTGAGGTCCTTGGAGGCCGTTTGGTTGGTATCTAGATGTTGCAAGGTTGAGGAACTTCCTATTAGCGAGGTAAGTGAGTCTTTCATGTCTGGTGCTTGCATTTTCGAATGTCGTGTTGAAAATGTGTTTCGTGTGCCTTGTCCATGTGTTGGAACAAGCGTGCGCCTGACAGAATCGATGGTCTCTGACTAGCCACGAATATATTATTTTATAGAATAATATACTAAAACTATTCTTATAAGTTGTTTGATGGTTTGATATGACTGTGAGCCATGATGTTGGATTTGATGGTTTGATACGGCTGTGAGCCATATTGTTGGGGCATTCTGTATATCGTTGTACATCACCCGAGCATTCTGTATGCTTGTTGATATATTTGGGGCATTGTGTATACTTCAGCGAGCATTGTGTATGCTCCATATATATTTTGAGACTTTGTGGTGCCGTTTTGGACTCGTAGATGTGTTGGTTAATTCTTGTCACTGCAATTATGACAAGCCCTTAGTGTGTACGTTAAGATATGTTTACTCTAGTTGGTTAATTCTTATTAACTCTGTAGATACGTTATATATTGAGTTATTATATAATCAGCATATTTATTATGTCGTTCTTATTGTGGTGTGTTTGTATTTTCTAACACTTGTTCCAGAGGTATTTAAAGTGTCGGGTCGAGAATTTTACTAGGTTATATTTACGTATAACTCACTCCTTACGTGCATCTTTATGCAGATACCGTTGCGGGAGATAGAGCTAGCGGCTGATGAGTTCATCCGAGTGGATTCTACTGTTGAGGTAAGCCGCCGCATTATTCATGGAGGCTTTCTAGTCAGCTTTATCTAGTTCGTGTTAGTTATTTTCTTTTTCTTTGGGGGTTTGCATACCCGTCAGTAAAACTCATATTACTCTGTTAGATGCCACATAGTCTTAGTATGAGATTTGGGCTAGAGTTTTGTTATTTAATTGTTGGTTTTTCCATCAATTGGCTAAGGTATTGAGTGATAACTATTTCGCTTTAATTATTAATAATACTTTTAGGCATGCATTTATTTTTCTCCAGTGTTTGTATAAATAGTGATACGTTTGAGAAAAAGGTTCGCTTAGAAGGTAGTGTTACCTGGGTGCCAATCACGTCTAGGAGGTAATTTGAAACGTGACAATCCTCGATTTTGGAATATAATCTGTCTGCCCAAATTTTTAAGCATTGCGATCGCGTAGAGGAAAATAATTATTGGCCTAAAATGTGCTATGCGATCCCGTAAGGACTGATGCGATCGCATAGAAGGAAAATATTCACTGACCAAATATGTGCTATGCGATCGCGTAAGGACTGATGCGATCACATAAAAGGAAATTATTTACTAACCAAAAATGTGCTATGCGATCGCGTGTGGAATGATGCAATCGCATAGAAGGAAAATGTTTACTGACAAAAAAATATGCTATGCGATCGCGTGTGGAATGATGCTATCGCATAGAGTAAAAATTGGGCGGGTCACAAAACACTATGCGATCGCATAGAAGAAAAACTAGAAGACAGAATCAGCAGTGAAGAATAGAAGAAAATTGACCCGAAGCCCATCCGAAACACACCCGAGGCCCCCGGGACCCCGTCCAAACACACAAACAAGTCATATAACCTACCACAGACTCGCTCGAGGTTTCAAATCACATAAAACAACACCAAAACAAAAAATCAAACAAAAAATCAAACTTATGAATTTTCAAATCTTCAAATATCAAAACTCGTGCCGAAACCTATCAATTCAACCTGGAATGACGCCAAATATTGCAGGAAAGTCATAAATAACACAACGAACCTACAGCCTGTAACGATCCGACCTGTGTGCATAGTTAGATTCAGTTGCCGGATAATATGGAGTCGAATTGGGAGAGAGTTTTTAAACTTTGAAGCTTAAGTGGAGAAAGTGGACCATAGGTTTGACTTTTGAGTAAACGGCCTCAGAATGAGTTTTGGTTAATGTCAACAGCTTCGTATGATGATTTTTTACTTAGGCGTACGTCCAGAATTGGTGTTGGAGGTCCGTAGAATGATTTGAGGTATTTTGGCGAAAGTTAGAATTTCGGCGATTTCGGCCGATAGGTGGAATTTTGATATCGGGCTCGGAATGGAATTCCGAAAGTGTCTGTAGGACCGTTGTGTCATTTTGGACTTGCCTGCAAAATTTCACGTCGTTACGGGTGGATTTGATAGGTTTCGACAAGAGTTTGGATATTTGAAGTTTTGAAAATTTCCTAAGTTTGATTTTTGGTTTGATTAGTCATTTTAGTGTTATTTTATGTGTTTTGAAACCTCGAGCGAGTCCGTGTTAGGTTATGTGACTTGTGTGTGTGGTTGGACGGGATCCCGGGGACCGCGGGAGTGTTTCAGATGGGTATCGGGTCCTTTTTCCTCTTTTTTTCCACTGCTGAAATCTGTATCTGGTTTTCTCCTTCGCGTTCGCGTCCTCCCTTCCGAGTTCGCGGAGTGTAATCTGGGGGGGGGGGGG
>ML291035.1:0-19881 GCA_005239495.1 Nicotiana undulata | reverse complement strand
GGGGTCATCTGTTCAAAGCGTTCGCATAGTACCTTCCGCGAACGCGGAAGCCAGCTTTCTTCTTCTTCGCGTTCGCGTACCAATCTCCGCGTTCGCATAGCGTATTATTGACCAATCCCCATTTTCTTCATCACGTCCACGTAGCACCTTCCGTGAACGCGAGAGTTCGCCTTCTCCTTTTCCGCGTTTGCACCTGCTGGGCCGCGTTCGCGTAGTGCAGCTGGGCATCTTCAACTTTTACTTCTTCGCGAACTCATCCCTCTCTCCGCGTTCGCGATGGACAAACACCTGAGCAGATTATAAAATTCCAAAAATGAGGGTTAAGCCATTTTAACACATTTTAAGTTCTAGAGCTCGGTTTTGGGTGATTCTTTGAAGGTTTTTCACACAATTCGAATGGGTAAGTGCTCTTTAACTAGAATTAATTATATCTCATGAATTAGTTCTTGTTTTCATCATTTAATTTGTGTTTTGGGTTGAAGAAACTTGGGTTTTTGAAAGAAAAATTCTAAATTAAAAATTCATGATTTGAATGACCAAATGACATCAGATTTGGATAAATTTAGTATGGGTGAACTCGTATCGGAATGGGTAAACGGAATTTGTGAAATTTGTCGGGTTCCGAGGTGCGGGCCTGGGGGTTTACTCTTAGGTCGATTTTTATAAATTAGTAAATATTGAAACTTTATCGTTTTGAATAGTCCCTTATATGTTTTATGTGCATTTTGAGGTTGTTTTAGTTGATTTGAGCCGTCCGGAGGTCTTCCCGCCCGAGAAGTCCATTTTCGAGTACCGGTAGTCGTCTTTGAGGTAAGTATCTTTCCTAACCTTGTGTGAGGAAACTACCCCTTAAAATTTAAGTCTTCCATGTTGATTGTAGCCCGTGTACGCGAGGTGACGAGTGCGTACTCAGACTTATTTGCAATTAGGTTGACCTTTTAGGATTCTTAGGTTTCTATATCTCCTGCGTATGAAGTGGTAACTGTTATGGTTGAGTTCCTGACTGCTAGTTTCATCCTCCTCTATTGGATTAGATTTTCTTGACTTCGATTCCTCTTTGTTGATTATTTGATCTTAATTTGACTTAGCTGAATATTTTCCCTCTTCTACCACTATGCTAAAATTCTTCACAAACTGCCTAATTGATTAGAATTAGTATCATCTAGTCGTATAATTGTTTAACATGAATTGGAATATCTATAGTTTGGTGTCAAGCATGTCCGTGAGTCGTACATGATGATTTACATGATTTGCCTTAAATATTACTTAGGTATAGTTGACCATCACCCATATTGGCGGTGTTTCCTTGGTGCCTCTTATTATTGAATACTCGCTTAACATGAGTTTATTCCGTGAAGCAAACTGTTAGGCGAGATTGGTTATAGCTGTTTCCCTTGCCGGGATGATTGGTTCTCTATTCATTGACTTGAGTATTGCGAATCGTTGCTATATTTGTTAGGTTTTCTCCTCGTTTCATTGATACTTGGGTTTTCCCCTTAAGTGATTTCTGCTTATGAGTGAGTTTTGCCACTATTTTGATTGAAGTTCTCGTGTAGAACTTATCGTTGCACCTTGCATTTGCCTTTCCGTTTGCTGTGGTGCTCGTTGTGGCTTGTGCAATGTTTTTCTATGTTCTGGTTGTTTTCTCTTTGTGCACTGCATCGCATATTTTAATTGGGACTACGGACTGAGATCCGGGAGCTTTCCCCCTATACTGCATCGCATATTTAAATTGGGACTACGGACTGAGATCCGGGAGCTTTCCCCATGTACTGCATTGCATATTTAAATTGGGACTACAGACTGAGATCCGGGAGCTTTCCCCCTATACTGCATTGCATATTTAAATTGGGACTACGGACTGAGATCCGGGAGCTTTCCCCCTGTACTGCATCGCATATTTAAGTTGGGACTACGAACTGAGAAACCATCATCCGAACCGTCTGCTACCAAGTTCATGGGTTGGAACCCATAACAAACTGAAAAAGCACTTCTGCCGGTCGAAGAATGCGTGCGGAGGTTGTAGCAGTGTTGAATGAACGGCTGATTTAGAACCAGACCGGGTAACTTTAGAGGTGGTCCCGATGTTAGATTCTGAAGAACTGACGGTTCTATTGGTGACCCAGAGCTTTCCCACTGTACTGCATCGCATATTTAAATTGGGACTACGGACTGAGATCCGGGAGCTTTCCCCATGTACTGCATTGCATGACAAATATCTGAGTTACGGACTGAGTTTTAGGTGGTTTATCATTGAGAAGATTTGGATTGAAAAGTATACATATATACACATATACATATATTGAAATGTATAGCTGAAAGGCAATTATCTCCGAGAAAAGTTATGTCCGAAGGACTTCTATTTTGAAAGTATATTTGAAAGGTATTTGTCTTGCAGGAAAAATAATATTTTAAAAGGCAGTATTTGGGAAAGTATATTTGAACAAATGATATTAGAAAAAGCAGTATTTGGGAAAGTATATTTGAAAAAATGATATTTGAATGAGCAGTATTTAGGAAAGTATATTTGAACAAATGATATTTGAAGGAGCACTACTTGGGAAAGTATATTTTAATACAACGTATTTTAAGTTAATTATGTTCTAACGATTTCTTTTCATAAAGATATATACATATACATTCAGAAAAAGTATGTTTCAAAGAAGATTTCCTATATCTTGAAAACATTATATTTTCAAAAGCTTTCGTTATAAACTCGCGTTTTAAAGATTTTTACTCGAGGGTTTGACCGGTTTTTATTGAGCTTATTTGCTAAGGCGTAATGTGAGTGGATTGATGCAGTGCTAAGTTTTGAGTGATTTATGGTATTGTGATTTCCGACTTTGGCTTGCGTGCTGTCCTTTCCTTCTTGCGTTTTTCCGTTATGTTGTTCCGTTGCTTTAATTACTGCACGTCGTTCCGCCTTATATTTTCCTGTCGTTAATTATATTAGAAGATTTTAGATAAATATTTTGTTTCGGTCATCACTACTCATGTATTTTACTCATTAGACCAGTGGGTGTCTGGACTAGTCCTCGTCACTACTTCACCGAGGTTAGTCTTAATACTTATTGGGCACCGCTGTGGTGTGCTCATACTACTCTTCTGTGCATTTTTGGTTTTGCACAGATTTAGGTATTGACCGTTAGTAGCTTCATGGATCAATCGTTGAGGAGACTCAAGGTAAACCTGTTGCTGCGTTCGTAGTCTTCGGAGTTACCTTCTTGTATATTTCCAACTGTACTTATTATTTCTAGACAGTTGTATTTAGATTTGGTTGAAAGATTCGTAGAGCTTATGACTTGTATTTACCGGGTTTTGGAAAATTGTAAATTTTGTCAAGATTACATATCGAGACTGTTATATTTTCTTTTATTATTGTTGTTGCCCGTGAAATGTTAGGCTTACCTAGTCCCTAAGACTAGGTGCCATCACGGTACCCAACGTAGGGAAATTTGGACCGTGACAAGTTGGTATCAGAGCTCTAGGTTCATAGGTGCTACGAGTCATAAGCGAGTTTAGTAGAGTTGCGGATCGGTACAGAGACGTCTGTACTTATCTCCGAGAGGCTACATAAATATTAGGACAATTTTACTTCCTTCATTCCTATCGTGCGAGTCCATTCGACCTTGAAGTTTGAAATCATCATTCCATTCTCTCACCGATGGTGAGGACACGAGCTGCGGTTCCTGATGATGTTACCCTGAAGAAGAAGTCACAACGATCAGGGGCAGAGGTCGACGAGGAGCACGTGCCGCCGTTAAGATGCCTTCCAGAGCAGTCGTCGAGAAGCCGCAGTAGTTCCAGTGGAGGACAGGTACTGGGGGTGCCTCTTGCCACCCCGGACTTCAGGAGGCCTGGGCATAGTTGAGCATAATTGGTACATTGACTCAGGCGAGATTGATTCTAGTTCACCGTGTATTACCCGGATCAGGGGAGGAGTTCATACTCCCGCCGACTACACCCTAGGGTAGCGATATCATATTGGTCAGGTTCCAGTTGTCATGGCAGCACGACATGTGGTTTTAGTTCAACCGTGGTTAGGGTAGCAGCATCAGAGGAAGAATACCTTGGACTTGAGAGATACAGGAAGTACCACCCTCTTAACTTTCAGTGGATTGGCGACAGATGATGCCAGGTTTTCCTGGGGAAGTGTCACTATATTCTTCACATTTCTGGTGTTGTGGAGACGAGCGGGATTGTTTTGTCACGTTTCAAGTTCAGAATAGTGGATTGATCAGTGGTGGCGGCATATGAGTTGGGGTAACCTGGCCGAGTTAGCTTCGCTAGCATGGATTCAACTTTCGGAAGTGCTTTTGAGAGAGGTTGCACCTCGGTTCCTTCGGGATGCACGGCGCGTAGAGTTTGAGCAGTTGCATCAGAGTGCTATGTCACTATTGGAGCATGCCGTTAGATTCAGTGAGTTGGCCAGTCATGCACTTCACTCGATTGCTTCAGTCAGGAGATGAGTCTGTGGAGTCATTGGGAGATTCAGACGAGATCAGGGATAGAGCTTCGGGAGGCGAAGAGGCCTCGTAGACCGGAGTAATCTATTGTTCCTTATTATGGAACCAAGGTATGTCATGGTAGAGAATTTTGGGGCAACCAGTTCAGTTGCATTACCAGCTTCGCATGGTGGCTTTCAGGTACTCATGGGCCTCAGAGGATCCGTATTGTGTGTTTCCCCCAGCCACGTCGGCAGAGAGATTTTTTTCAGTATGGGGGTGTTGACCACAGGGTGGTATATTGTTCCAAGACTCAGGTAAGTGTGTGATAACAGGGCATTCAGATGAGGGGAGGGCGCCCAAGAGGGGGAGGCCCGACCTGTTGATGTGTTCATATGATAGGCTGGAGACCGTTGGGTCAGATATTATCACCTGGATGTGTTGTGATGTGCTAAAGTGGGGTACCATTGTATTTCACTATAGTTCTGTTGGTCAGGACGAGTTCCCTTTATTTGCCGTTTCATTTATGAGTGAGTTTCATGTTTTGCACTCTGTTTTTGTGTTTGCTCCTGTTGGGACGTTCTATGAGTAGTAGCTGTGTCTACCGTGTTTTGTTTTATTCATCCTTGCTAGTAGTGAAACTAGAGGTGAGTCCTTATTTTCCATTACGGTGAGCTTTATATGATTTTTATAAGTATTTTGTTTACTAGCTGTGATTTGATACTCCATTGAGATGTGAGTTCAGTTAGTATTATGACTTCTATCAGCAAAGACGAATTAAGGGAGAAATTTCTATTGGTATGATATACATTCGGTATATGACTTAGAGTCGAGGATGAAGTCCTCATGATATTTGTGATTTGATATACTTAGACCGGGCCGAGTACCGCGGTGGAAATTTTATCAGTATTGGATCTTTGTGATTTGTTCATATGATTTCATTCTTCCTTGTTATATTGCTTTTGGTAAGTCAATATTGATAGAGAGTCATGCCTATGGGCTTGTTTGATAGTCCTTTATATGTCTCTCTTTTCATATTCATACACTTTTGTTATGCTCTTCTTTAGTTTTGGCTTGTGGGATGGTGCCAGGTGGTGTTTTCTATGGATTAGTGATTTGGGTGCCTAATAATAAGATCTTCATGTTTATTTCATCTCTATCAGTATTATGAGGTTTGGAACAGAGTCCGTTAGGAGGTGGGGCTAATTGCCAATGATGAGTTGACTTCGGACAGTTGTTGTGATCAAAAGTGCTATTTGAGCCTAAGTGTGATGTGCTACATTGTGTGGTCGTGCCTTACGGGTGTAGGCATGAGTTAATGAAAGTGGTTGAGGCTAATGCCGGATATGGATTTAGGATCGGATCTTTTGGAAATGAGTATAAGGTGAGAAATTGAGGTGTGTGTCTTAGCGGTGGTGATAGGAAGGTTAAACCGCGGTTGTGATGGTGTCATCAGGCTTATGTAGCTTGGGGTGACGTGGGATCACCTGCGGGTGTGAGTTGGAAGCGTGCGATAAGTGATTGGATGAGTTCAAGGTGAATCTTGGCACGTTCGAGAACGAACGTTGGTTTTAAGAGGGAGAGAATGTAACGACCCGACCGGTCATTTCGGAAATTTAAGCTCCATTTGGTAAGGTAAGGTCATAAACAGCTCCACATTGTGCATATCGACCTGTGTGCGTGGTTAGATTCAGTTGCCGGATAATCTGAAGTCGAATTGGGAGAGAATTTTCAAATTTTGAAGCTTAAGTGGAGAAAGTGGACCAGAGGTTTCACTTTTGAGTAAACAGCCTCGGAATGAGTTTTAGTTAATGTCAACAGCTTCGTATGATGATTTTGGACTTAGGCGTACGTCCGGAATTGGTGTTGGAGGTACGTAGAATGATTTGAGGTATTTTGGTTAAAGTTAGAATTTCGGCGATTTCAGCCGATAGGTGGAATTTTGATATCGGGCTCGGAATGGAATTCCGAAAGTGGATGTAGGACCGTTGTGTCATTTGGGACTTGCCTGTAAAATTTCACGTCGTTCCGGGTGGATTTGATAGGTTTCGACACAAGTTTGGATATTTGAAGTTTGGAAAATTTCCTAAGTTTGATTTTTGGTTTGATTATTCATTTTAGTGTTATTTTATGTATTTTGAAACCTCGAGCGAGTCCGTGTTAGGTTATGTGACTTGTCTGTGTGGTTGGACGGGGTCCCAGGGACCCCGGGAGTGTTTCGGATGAGTATCAGGTCCTTTTTCCTCATTTTTTCCACTGTAGAAATCTGTATCTGGTTTTCTCCTTCGTGTTCGCGTCCGCCCTTCCGCGTTCGCGGAGTGTAATCTGGGGGGAGGGGTCATCTGTTCAACGTGTTCGCATAGTACCTTCCGCGAACGCGGAAGCCAGCTTTCTTCTTATTCGCGTTCGCGTACCAGTCTCCGCGTTCGCATAGCGTATTGTTGACCAATCCCCATTTTCTTCATCGCGTCCGCGTAGCACCTTCCGCGAACGCGAGGGTTCGCCTTCTCCTTCTCCGCGTTCGCACCTGCTGGGCCGCGTTCGTGTAGTGCAGCTGGGCATCTTCAACTTTTGCTTCTTCGCGAAAGCATCCCTCTCTCCGCGTTCGCGATGAACAAACACCTGGGCAGATTATAAAATTCCAAAAACGAGGGTTAAGCCATTTTAACACATTTTGATTCTAGAGCTCGATTTTGGGCGATTCTTTGAAGGTTTTTCGCACAATTCGAATGGGTAAGTGTTCTTTAACTAGAATTAATTATATCTCATGAATTAGTTCTTGTTTTCATCATTTAATTTGTGTTTTGGGTTGAAGAAACTTGGGTTTTTTAAAGAAAATTTCTAAATTGAAAATTCATGATTTGAATGACCAAATGACATTTTGGATAAATTTAGTATGAGTTAACTCGTATCGGAATGGGTAAACGGAATTTGTGAAATTTGTCGGGTTCCGAGGTGCGGCCCCGGGGGTCGACTTTTGGGTCGATTTTTACAAATTAATAAAGATTGAAACTTTATCATTTTGAATAGTCCCTTATATGTTTTATGTGCATTTTGAGGTTTTTTTGTTGATTTGAGCCGTCCGTAGGTCTTCCCGCTGAGAAGTCCATTTTCGAGTACCAGTTGTCGTCTTTGAGGTAAGTACCTTGCCTAACCTTGTGTGAGGGAACTACCCCTTAGGATTTGAGTCTTCCATTTTGATTGTAGCCCGTGTACGCGAGGTGACGAGTGCGTACTCGGACTTATTTGCAATTAGGTTGACCTTTTAGGATTCTTAGGTTCCTATATCTCCTGCGTATGAAGTGGTAACTGTTATGGTTGAGTTCTTGACTGCTAGTTTCATCCTCCTCTAATGGATTAGATTTACTTGACTTCGATTCCTCTTTGTTGATTATTTGATCTTAATTTGACTTAGCTGAATATTTTCTCTCTTCTACCACTATGCTAAAATTCTTCCCAAACTGCCTAATTGATTAGAATTAGTATCATCTAGTCGTATAATTGTTTAACATGAATTGGAATATCTATAGTTTGGTGTCAAGCATGTTCGTGAGTCGTACATGATGATTTACATGATTTGCCTTAAATATTACTTAGGTATAGTTGACCATCACCCATATTGGAGGTGTTTCCTTGGTGCCTCTTATTATCGAATAGTTGCTTAAGTTGAGTTTATTCCGTGAAGCAAACTGTTAGGCGAGATTGGTTATAGATGTTTCCCTTGCCGGGATGATTGGTTCTCTATTCATTGACTTGAGTATTGCGAATCGTTGCTATATTTGTTAGGTTTTCTCCTCGTTACATTGTTTCATTGATACTTGGGTTTTCCCCTTAAGTGATTTCTGCTTATGAGTGAGTTTTTCCACTATTTTGATTGAAGTTTTCGTGTCGAACTTATCGTTGCACCTTGCATTTGCCTTTCCGTTTGCTGTGGTGCTCGTTGTGGCTTGTGCAATGTTTTGCTGTGTTCTGGTTGTTTTCTTTCTGTGCACTGCATTGCATATTTAAATTGGGACTACGGACTGAGATCCGGGAGCTTTCCCCCGTACTGCATCGCATATTTAAATTGGGACTACAGACTGAGATCCGGGAGCTTTCCCACTGTACTGCATTGCATATTTAAATTGGGACTACGGACTGAGATCCGGGAGCTTTCCCCCTATACTGCATCGCATATTTAAATTGGGACTACGGACTGAGATCCGGGAGCTTTCCCCCCTGTACTGAATTGCATGACAAATATCTGAGTTACGGACTGAGTTTCCAGTGGTTTATCATTGAGGAGATTTGTATTGAAAAGTATACATATATACACATATACATATATTGAAATGTATAGCTGAAAGGCAATTATCTCCGAGAAAAGTTATGTCCAAAAGACTTCTATTTTGGAAGTATATTTGAAAGGTATTTGTCTTGCAGGAAAAATGATATTTGAAAAGGCAGTATTTGGGAATGTATATTTGAACAAATGATATTAGAAAAAGCAGTATTTGGGAAAGTATATTTGAACAAATGATATTTGAATGAGCAGTATTTAGGAAAGTATATTTGAACAAATGATATTTGAAGGATCACTACTTGGGAAAGTATATTTTAATACAACGTATTTTAAGGGAACTATGTTCTAACAATTTCTTTTCATAAAGATATATACATATACATTCAGAAAAAGTATGTTTCAAAGAAGATTTTCTATATCTTGAAAAGATTATATTTTCAAAAGCTTTCGTTATAAACTCGCGTTTTAAAGATTTTTACTCGAGGGTTTGATCGGTTTTTATTCTTATTTGCTAAGGCGTGATGTGAGTGGATTGATGCAGTGCTAAGTTTTGAGTGATTTATGGTATTGTGATTTCCGACTTCGGCTTGCGTGCTGTCCTTTCCTTCTTGCGTATTTTCGTTATGTTGTTCCGTTGCTTTAATTACTGCACTTCCTTCCGCCTTATATTTTCCTGTCGTTAATTATATTCGAAGATTTTAGATAAATATTTTGTTTCGGTCATTACTACTCATGTATTTTACTCATTAGACCAGTGGGTGTCTGGACTAGTCCTCATCACTACTTCACCGAGGTTAGTCTTAATACTTACTGGGCACCGTTGTTGTGTGCTCATACTACTCTTCTGTGCATTTTTGGTTTTGCACAGATTCAGGTATTGACCGTTAGTAGCTGCATGGATCAATCGTCGAGGAGACTCAAGGTAAACCTACTGCTGCGTTCGTAGTCTTCGGAGTCACCTTCATGTATATTTCCAACTGTACTTATTATTTCTAGCCAGTTGTATTTAGATTTGGTAGAAAGATTCGTAGATCTTATGACTTGTATTTACCGGGTTTTGGGAAATTGTAAATTTTGTCAAGATTCCATATCGAGACTGTTATATTTTCCTTTATTATTGTTGTTGCCCGTGAAATGTTAGGCTTACCTAGTCCCTAAGACTAGGTGCTATCACGGTACACAACAGAGGCAAATTTGGGCCGTGACACAGCCACTCCCGGAATCCCATTCCGATCCCGATATCAAAATTTCACCTATCGACCGAAATCGCCGAAATTCTAACTTTCGCCGAATTAACTCAAATTACTATACGGACCTCCAAAATCAATTCCGGACGCGCGCCTGAGTCTAAAATCGCCGTACGAGGCTGTTGACTTAAACAAAACTCATTCCGAGGCCGTCTACACAAAAGTCAAACCTCCGGTCGACTTCCATCACTTAAGCTTCCGAAATTGAAATTTTCTTTCCAATTCGACTCCGGATTATCCGGTAACTGAATCCAACCACACACGCAGGTCGATATACACAATGTAAAGCTTTTCAAGACCTTACGCCACCGAATGGAGCTTAAATTCTCAAAACGACCAGTCGGGTCGTTACATTCTCCCCCTCTTAAACAAACGTTCGTCCTCGAATGTGCCAAGAGTCACCTCGAACTCATCCAATCACTGATAGCACAATTCCAACACACACCCGTGAGTGATCCCACGTCACCCCAACCTACATAAGTATGATAACACCATCACAACTGCAATTTAGCCTTCCTATCATCACCGATAAGCCTCACACCTCAATTTCTCACCTTCTACTCATTTCCAAAAGACCGATCCTAAATCGATATCTGACATCAGCCTCAACTAGCTGCATCAACTCATGACTACACCCATAAGGCATGATCACACAACATAGCACATCACACATAGGCTCAAATAACACTTTTGATCACAATAGCTGCCCGAAATCAACTCAGCATTGGTAATTAGCCCCACATCTGAAATAACTCTGTATCCTAGCCCATAATACTGATAAAGATGAAATAAACACGAAGACCTCATTATTAGACACCCGAATCACCAAGTCACAACTAACACCACCGAGCACACATCCCGCAAGCTAAAACTAAAGAAGCACATAACGAAAATGACTGAATATGAAAAGAGAAACATATAAAGGAGCTATCAAACAAGCCCATAGGCACAATCTCTATCAATACCGACTTACAAAAATAATATAACAAGGAAGAAGCAAGGCATATGAACAAATCACAAGGACCCCATCCGGATAAAAATTTCCACCACGGTACTCAGCCCGGTCCAAACATATCGAAATCACAAATATCACGAGGACATCGCCCTCAAATCTAAATCACATACCGAAAATATATCATACCAATTGAAATTCCCTACTAACCTATCTCGGTTGATAAAATCATAACGCTCACTGAACTCTCGTCTCGATAGAGTATCAAATCACAGCTCGAAAACAAAATATTTAGGAAAATCACATTAAACCTACCGTGATGAACAACAAGGACTCACTACTAGCCTCACCATTATCAATGATGAGTAAAACAACGATAGGCACAAGCAACTACTCATAGAATCTCCCAATAGGAGAAAACACGAAAATATAGTGCAAAGCATGAAACTCACTCATAAATAAAGCAGCCAATAAGGGAAACTCGTTCCGACCAACAGAATTATAGTGAAATACAAATGGTGCCCCTATGAAACCGATCAAAACATACCTGCATTATAACATCTGACCCAACAGCCTCCAGCCTACTATATGAAATACATCAACGGGCCAGGCCTCCCCCTTTTGGGCGCCCTCTACTCACCTGAATACTCTGCTGTGACACACCTGTATGGATCCTGGAATAACCTCTCACTCTGTGACTGGTATCTCCATAATAAAAACAACCTCTTGCTGACATGGTTGTGGAAAACTGTACAATACGAGTACACTGAGACCCATGAGGACCTGAAACCCCATTCACCGCTGGTAATGCAAATTGAACTGGCTGACCAACAAAACCTCTACTATATCGTACCCTGCCTCCATAATAAGGACTAGTAGATTTCTCCGGTCTACAAGGCCTCCCTGTACTCTCACTCCCGAACTCTTCTGTCCCTTCGCTCCCGATCCCACTTGCCCTCTAACCGGCGAGCGATCCCTACTGCCTGGTGAAACGAGACATCTGACTCCAACTCTCGAGTAATGCTGAACCAAACATCATGCCTGAGCCCCTCAATGAATCTACGGACTCGTCTCCTAACTGTAGCAACCAAGTGAGGTGCATATCTGGCCAACTCACTGAATCTGACGGCATACTCCAATAATGACATAGTGCCCCGACGCAACTGCTCAAACTTCATGCGCCATGCCCTTCAGAGGGACGGAGGTGCAAACTCTCTCGAGAACATCTCTGAAAACTGACCCCATGAAAGTGAAGTTGATTCGGCTGGGCTACCCAACTCATATGCCCGCCACCACTGATAAGCCGCTCCTCTAAGATGAGACGTGACAAAAACAACCCCGATCGTCTCCACAATACCTGTAGTCTGAAGAATGCAGCGACACCCCTCTAAGAAACCATGGGCATCATCTGTCGCCAATCCACTGAAAGATAGGAGGGTGGTACTTCCTGTACCTCTCAAGTCTAAGTTTTTCTTCCTCCGATGCTGCTGCTCTAACCACGTGCCAAACTGAAACCACATGCTGTGCTACCATGACAACTGGAACCTGACCAACATGATCTCGCTATTCTGGGGTGTAGACTGCGGGAGTTTGAACTCCTCTCCCGATTTGTGAAGTAGCTGGTGCACCCAGAATCAATCACGCCGGAGTCATTGTACAAATTACACTTAGAAACTGTGCCCAGGTCTCCTAAAGTCCGGGCGTAACAACAGGCATCTCTGGTACCTGTTCCCCAACAGGAACTGTTGGTGGCTCCTCAACTGCTACTCTAGTAGGCATCTTATCTGCGACACGTGATCCTCATCGGCCTCTGTCTCTGAACCTTGCGACATTTGTTTCGAGGTAGCATCATCAGGGATCGCAACTCGTGTCCTCACCATCGGTGAGAGAATGGAACGAAATTTCAAGCTTTAAGATCAATGAACTCGCACGATAGGAATGAAGGAAGTGAAATTATCCTAATAGTTCCGTAGCCTCTTGAAGATACGTATAGACGTCTCCGTACCGATCCGCAAGACGCTATTAAACTTGCTTATGACTCGTAGCACCTATGAACCTAGAGCTCTGATACCAACTTGTCACGACCCAAATTTCCCTCTGTTGGGTATCGAGATGGCACATAGTCTTAGGGACTAGGTAAGCCTAACATTTACTGAATAACAACAATACTAAAGGAAATGTAACAGTCTCGATATAGAAATCTTGATAGAATTTACAATTTCCCAAAATCGGTAATACAAGTCATAAGCCCTACAGAGTTTGTTACAACTTCTAAATACAACTGTTTAGAAATAAGTAAGAACAGTTGAATAAAAGCAGGAAGGTGACTCCGAAGCCTGCGAACGCAGCAACAAGTTTACCTTGAGTCTCCTCGGCAATGATCCACGTAGCTACTAACAATCAATACCTGGATCTGCACAAGAACAATGTGCAGCAGTGTAGAATGAGCACACCACAGAGGTGCCCAGTAAGTATCAAGACTAACCTCGGTGAAGTAGTGACGAGGACTAGTCAGGACACCCACTGGTCTAATAAATCAAACAGACATAAATATCAAAATGACAGGATGTAACATCTATCTAATGGCTACACAACATAACTAAAGAAATGTGGAAGAGAATACAACCAATAACAACAGAACATCACAACAATACACAAAGAATGTACGAGAACACCCCGAAATTGAATAGAAATCACATTACGGTATGAACAAATAATAATTCAACATTTCAACAGTTTCCACGTTAGGCTTTAGCCAACGACCCCAAGTGTCTTTGGAAAATACTTCGAGTGTAAACTTTCACCCGTAAGTTTATATTGAACGCTTTGAATATAATCACTTCAAATAGAAAGTTTCTTGGAGATATACTTCCTCCGAATATATATATATATATATATATATATATATATATATTTAAAGAGAATTCTTTAAAACATAGTTCTTTCAAAATAAATGGTTTTCAAATGTATTTCCCCCACTAAATGCCTTTCAATATCGTTTTCTGCAAGACAAAAGCTTTTCAAATATACCTTTGAAATAAAAGTCCTTCAGACATAGTTTTCTTCAGGATAAATGCTTTTCAGCTATACTTTTCAATATATATCTTTCGATCATAATCTCTTCAAGATAAATCTACCGAAACTCCGTCCGTAGCTCATAATTTGTCATGCAGTACATGGGGAAAGCTCCCGGAATAAGTCTGTAGTCCCAATTTAAATATGCAATGCAGTACAGGGGAAAGCTCCCAGAATACGTCCGTAGTCCCAATTTAAATATGTAATGCAGTACAGGGGGAAAGCTCCCGGAATACGTCCGTAGTCCCAATTTAAATATGCAGTGCAGTACAGGGGGAAAGCTCTCGGAATACGTCCGTAGTCCGAATTTAAATATGCAATGCAGCCAACAGAGAGAACAACTAGAACACGGCAGAAACATCGTACATTGCCCCGTTGAGCACAACAACAAACAAGGGAAATAAAAGTGCGACGAGAAATTCAATACAAGAACTTAAATCACAAGAATGGTAATACTCACTCATAAGAAGTAACCACTGAAGGGAAAGCCAAGTACAAGTGAAACAATATAACGAGGGGAAAACAAAACAAATATAGCAACGATTCAGAAGGTTCAAGTCAACAATAAGAAAAACAATCATCCCGGCAAGGGAAACAACTATAACCAATCTCTCCTAAACAATTAGCTTTATAGAATAAAACTCAACTTCAACTATGCTCAGTAATAAGAAACATCAAAGAAATACCATCAACATGGATGATAATTAAACTAAACCTAAGTAGCACTTAAGGGATATATTAGAAATCACAATATACGACTCACGGGCATGCTTGACACCAACGTATAGATATTCAAATTACTTCTAAACAATTATAGGGCGAGATGATACAAATTCTAGCTAAGTAGGCAGTTTATGAAGAAAGTATACCATAGTGATAGAAGAGGTAAAATCTTTAGCTAAGTCAATTAAGATCAAATAATCAACCAGGGAAAATCTAAAAGCAAGTAATTCTAATTTAAGCAGGAAAGGATGAAATTAGCAATCACGAACGCAGTCATAGCAATTACAACTTCATACACAAGTGTATAAGGACCTAAGAACCCTAAAAGACCAACCTATTTTCAAATAAGTCCGAATACGCACTCGTCACCTCGCGTACACTGGCTACAATCAACATAGAAGACTCAAATCCTAAGGGGTAATTCCCCCACACAAGGTTAGGCAAGATACTTACCTCAAATACGACAGCCCGGTACTCAAAAATGGACTTTTCGGGTGAAAAGACCTCCGAACGGCTCAAATCCAACTATAAAAACTCCAAAACACACATAAATTGTATAAGGAACTATTCTGAATAATACAATTTCAATATTTACAAAAATATAAAAATCAACCAAAAAGTCGACCCCCGGGCCCACACCTCGGAACCCGACACAATTTATAAAAACCGAATACCCATTCCAATACGAGTCCAACCATACAAAATTTATCAAATTCCGATACCATTTGGTCCCTCAACTCACGATTTTTCATTTTAGAAATTTTCTTCTAAAACCAACATTTTCCTCAACTCAAAACACAAATTAAATGATGAAAATGAAGATAAAATCATGGAATATATTCAATTCTAGTTGAAGAACACCTTCCCATTCGATTTGTGTGAAAAACCCATCAAAATCCGCTAAGAACCGAGCTCTAGAAGTCAAAATATGATAAAAATGGCCTAACCCTCGATTTTGGAATATAATATGTCTGCCCAGATTTTTAAGCATTGCGATTGCGTAGAGGAAAATAATTATTGGCCTAAAATGTGCTATGCGATCGCGTAAGGACTGATGCCATCGCATAGAAGAAAAATATTCACTGACCAACAATGTGCTATGCGATCGTGTAAGGACTGATGCCATCGCATAGAAGAAAAATATTCAATGACCAACAATGTGCTATGCGATCGCGTAAGAACTGATGCGATCACATAAAAGGGAATTATTTACTAACCAAAAATGTGCTATGCGATCGCGTGTGGAATGATGCTATCGCATAGAGTAAAAATTGGGCGGGTCACAGAACACTATGCGATCGCGTCTATGCCTATGTGATCACATAGAAGAAAAACCAGAAGACAGAATCAGCAGTGAAGAATAGAAGAAAATTGGCCAGAAGCCCATCCGAAACACACCCGAGGCCCCCGGGACCCCGTCCAAACACACAAACAAATCATATAACCTACCACATACTCGCTCGAGGTTTCAAATCACATAAAACAACACCAAAACGACAAATCAAACCAAAAATCAAACTTATGAATTTTCAAATCTTCAAATATCAAAACTCGTGCCGAAACCTATCAATTCAACCCGGAATGACGCCAAATTTTGAAGACAAGTCACGAATAATACAAAGGACCTACATCCACTCTCAGAATTACATTCCGAGCCCGATATCAAAATTTCACCTATCGACCGAAATCGCTAAAATTCTAACTTTCGCCGAATTACCTCAAATTACTCTATGGACCTCCAAAACCGATTTCGGACGCGCGCCTAAGTCCAAAATCACCATACGAGGCTGTTGAAATTAACCAAAACTCATTCTGAGGTCATTTACACAAAAGTTAAACCTCCGGTTAACTTCCATCACTTAGGCATCCGAAATTGAAATTTTCCATCCAATTCGACTCTGGATTATCCGATAACTGAATCCAACCACGCACGCAGGTCGATATACTCAATGTGAAGCTTTTCAAGACCTTACGCTACTGAACGGAGCTTAAATTCTCAAAATGACTAGTCGGGTCGTTACAACCTCGGAGATTACAGTTCTTAGAGGCAGGATCATATGTGCAACCTTCACCAACCCTAGATCAACAAGCACCAACAGCTCAAGGAGAAAACATGCTGAATCAACATGCAAAAGATCTTAGGAAACAAAATCGCAGTTCTCAGATGGTCATGCGACTGGACTATGTGTCACCTAGTCATCGAGATGGTAATATTGTAGTTCAAATTGTTGATGAAGATGTTCAAAAGCTAAATGACTAATGGGCTACTTCTTTAATTGACTATGCACTAGGTGATACTCCATACGACAAACCTACGAAGAATTTTATTACATCTGCCTGGGATTTTGTTTCGAAGCCACAAATACAGTATCGCAGTGATGGTACTACATGTTTAGATTCTCAACCATTGAGACAGAGATCGAGTGATGCAAGAAGGTCTGTACTCTTACCACAATAAGCCACTTATTTTACAAAACTGGGAAAGTGACTTTCATTTTGATCCTAAATGCATCACCACCATTCCTTTGTGGGTAAATTTCCCAAGCTTGCACGTTGGGTACTAGACTGTAGATGCACTTAGCAAAGTGGCTACTGCTATTGGATCCCCTATGTACACTGATAGATATACAGATTATCTCAACAAAATCTCATATGCGAGAGTCTTAGTAAAGGTTGATATCACAAAATCAATGCTGGAGAGTATATAAATTGAAACTCCGTTAGGAACTATTCAATAACAAATTGTCTATGAGTGGAAACCAAAGTTTTGCAGTGAATGTAATCACTTTGGCCATGATAACTTTGAGTGCTGGAGAAAAAAACAACAGAACAATGATGAGGCATAATTTCAAGCACCAAAATGAAGGAAAAGAGCAAGAAAGAAAATGATAGTGCAGGAATGGAAGCCAAAGAAACAGACAGAGCAAGGTGATGAAGAAGATGCAAAAAGAAAGGAGGATCGACATGAAGGAGTTGGAAATAACAAAAAAAAAAACAGTTGCCGGAGAATCTCCAACACAATTTCTCAGAAGGAATAGTGAATGTAGAATTAAGCATAGACAAAGTGCTGAAATAGAACATTAGTCTCGAAATGAAGAAGGCACCAATACAAATAGATTTAAGATTCTGGCAGAGTGTGTGCCAAGAATTTCTAAAGCACCAGAGATTGAGATTTATCCTGCACTCAAACCCCCATGATTGTGTGTACTTGGAAAATTAGAGGGTTGAACAAGCGCTACAAACAGAAGGAGCTGAGGCTCTTTCTGCACAAGAATAAAATAGACATCCTTGTATTTTTAGAAACTAGAGTAAAGGAAAGAAAGGAAATTTTTTTATTGAACAAGGTTGCTAGAGACTGGGGCTATTGCTGCAATTATACCCAAGCTGTAAATGGTAGGATATGGCTATTATGGAGATCACACCTAATAGTCAAGATACTCAAAACCCATGAACAATTCATCCATTGCCCTGTGGAGGTTTCAGCTACAAACTTCCAGATCTTATTGACAGCAGTCTATGCTAGGAATAAACTTCAAGAAATGGATGTTCTATGGCATGATCTGCAGCTATTAGGAAGTCAGATACAAACACCATGGCTTATTAGTGGGGACTTTAATAATGTGTTGAGCACTGGTGATAGAATAGGACAACCAGTTACATCTAGGGAGGGGCAGAACATTAAGTAATGTATTGACAGCATGCAACTAACTCCACTTAGAACAAAGGGATGTTTCTTCACCTGGTGCAACAAGCAACAAACAAGTAGTAGATTGTAAAGTAAAATTGATTGGGCATTTGGAAACTTCAGCTGGACTCAGATATATGGGCACTTAGAAGCAGATTTTTAGACCCTGGAGTATCTGATCACTCACCAATTGTGATTCAATTATCAAAGAGGAAAGCTACTTATCCTAAGCCATTAAAGCTATACATGGTGACAATGGACCACCAAGTTTTCTCACCTTTGGTGAATAGAGTGTGGCAAAAGCAGGAAAGAGGGGATCCAAAGTCACTCATATGGCAGAAGCTCAAAAGAATAAAAGATGAAGCAAATGGATTGAACAAATCTGTGGCAGCCTATGAACAAAAATTGAATCAAGCAAGGTACAATTTAGAATGTATACAAGCAACACTTGTTACTTCCTTTGGTCAATCTGATTGAGCAAAAGAAGCTAAGTATTAGTGAGTTAGAAAAATGGAGCATAATATAAGAAAGAATCCTGAGGAAGAAATCTAGAGCAAACTGGATTGAATATGAAGACTCAAATTAGAAATACTTCTATGCACAGATGAAAATCAAGGCGAGCAAAAATTTCATCACATCCGTATATAATGAAATAGGAATGGAGATTAATGATGCAAAAGCTGTGGAAAAAGAATTTCTTACCTTCTTTACCAAGCTAATAGGGAAGGCAAATGGATTGATGCCTTGCCCAAACACAAGTGTCATAAAAAAAAAAGGAAACTGCCTCACCTTAAAGCACCAACATGAATTGATAATGGACATAGCACATGAGGAGATTAATGAAGCTATTAGGGACATGCCAAATGATAAAGCCCTTGGAGTTGATGGATTCCCTATTGAATTTTTCACTAAGCAATGGGAGACTGTGAAACAGGACATCTATGAGGCAGTGCAATATTTCTTTCATACGGGGAAAATGATGCCAACATGGAACTACACAGCTATTACATTGATCCCTAAAATCCTAAGACCAACTCAAGTGAAAGATTACAGGCGAATAGCATGCTACACTACATTGTATAAGATTGTTGCCAAGATACTGACCAACATAATCAAGAAAGTGATAGAGGTGATTATTGGGAAATCACAATCAACATTCATTGAAGGAAGAAACATTATTGACAACATCCTATTTAGCCATGAACTATTCAAGGGTTATAACAAGAAAGGTATATCCCCCAGATGTGTGCTGAAAGTGGATATTAGGAAGGCATATGATTCATTGGACAAGCAGTTTCTCATGTGCATGCTAAAAAATCTTGGATTCCCTCAAAAATTTATCCACTGGGTCATGGAATATGTTACCACAATGTCATACTCATTGGTGCTCAATGGAGGCTTTACCAAACTGTAACGACCCGGTCTGTCATTACGTAGAACTTGCATTATAATTGTTGTTATTGACTTGTTAT
>ML291034.1:90381-128770 GCA_005239495.1 Nicotiana undulata | reverse complement strand
TGTGTTGATTATACTGATTTAAATAAAGCGTGTCCTAAAGATTCATTTCCCTTGCCACATATATATCAAATGATCGATGCAACGGCGGGTCATGAATTGTTAAGCTTTTTAGATGCATATTCTGGTTACAACCAAATCAAAATGGACCCCTTGGATGAAGAAAAGACTTCTTTCATTACTAACCGGGGGACTTATTGTTATAATGTTATGCCCTTTGGGTTAAAAAATGAAGGTGCCACTTATCAAATATTAGTGACAAAAATGTTCCAAGAACATTTGGGTAAAACAATGGAGGTATACATCGATGATATGCTTGTAAAATTAATACAAGCAGTAGATCATCTACAACATCTCTCTATCACTTTTGATATTTTACGTAGGTACAATATGAAACACAACCCAGAAAAATGTGCCTTCGGAGTACAATCTGGTAAGTTTTTGGGATTCATTGTGTCTAACAGAGGAATAGAGGTAAATCCAGCACAAATAAAAGCTATAGAAGAAATACCTGAAATCTTGAGAAATAAAAAAAAGTCCAAAGATTGACAAGAAGAATAGCAGCTCTAGGGAGATTTATTTCGAAATCTTCCGAAAAAAGCTTTAAAGGACTTGAAGGTCTACTTGTCAAAACCACCATTGCTATCAAAGCCAAAAGAAGGAGAAAGATTATACATCTACCTGGTTGTCTCAGAAATTGCCGTAAGTGCAGTACTGGTAAGAGAAGAAAGAGGTAAACAATCTCCCATTTATTACGTAAGCAAAACTTTATTAGATGCAGAGACTAGATATCCACATCTAGAAAAATTAGCTTTAGCATTAATAATGGCATCAAGAAAATTGCGTCCTTATTTTCAATGTCATCAAATTACTGTCGTAACTTCATATCCTTTAAGGAATATTTTGCATAAACAAGAACTGTCAGGAAGATGAGCCAAATGGGCCACAGAATTAAGTGAACATGATATAACATATCAACCAAGAATTGCAATTAAGTCACAAATATTGGCCGACTTTGTAGCTGACTTTAGCAGTAACATTACTCCCGAAGTAGAAAAGGAATTGCAACTTTTCAATGGTATAAACCCAGGTCAGTGGACCCTATTTACAGATGGTTCATCTAATATAAAAGGAGCAGGATTAGGTATTGTCCTAATATCACCCACGGGTGAAAAGATACGACAAGCAATCAAATGCTATCCAATAACTAACAATGAAGCAGAGTACGAGGCTGTTATTGCAGGTTTAGAATTGGCTAGAGAGTTGTTAATCGAACAAATCAAAATCAACAGTGATTCCCAACTGGTGGTAAATCAAATACAGGGGACTTACATCGCTCGAGAAACTCGAATGCAACAGTACTTAGAGAAGGCGCGAGAACTTATGAGACAGTTCAAAATGTGGGAAATAACACAGATACCTAGAGAAGAAAATGCTGAAGCAGATGCATTAGCCAACCTCGCAGCAGTTACGGACGTAACCAATAAAGACAACATTATCGTCGTACACCTCTTCCATTCGACAGTCGATCACAGCAAGAATGAGGTATCTTTCAATAATCTAACTTGGGATTGGAGAAATGAAATTCTTAACTTTTTGCAGAACGGTATTGTACCTGAAGACAAAAAGGCATCTCAAGCACTCCGCCGCAAAGCAGCGAGATACTGTTTAGTTCACAGCACCTTGTATCGCAAAATGTTTGGAGGACCCCTAGAAAAGTGCCTCGGACCTAACCAGACGGTGTTCGTGATAAAAGAAGTCTATGAGGGCCACTGTGGAAATCACGCAGGTGCAAGATCTTTGGTAAAAACCTTAATCAGAGCAGGATATTACTGGCCCAAAATGGAAGAAGACGCGGAAAATTTCATATCAAAATGTGATAAATGTCAGCGGTTCGCTAATAAAACACATCAGCCAGCTGAATTGTTACATTATATTATATCACCATGGCCCTTCATGAAATGGGGAATGGACATAGTAGGACCTCTTCCCCCATCTAAAGGCCAGGTACGGTTCTTACTTGTACTTATTGATTATTTCACAAAATAGGTAGAAGCAGAAGCATTCAAACAGGTGTGGGAAAAGGAGGTTAAAAGTTTCTTATGGAGAAATATAATATGCCGGTTTGGAATTCCAAAGGATATTGTGTGTGACAATGGCCCACAAGTTATAGGCTATCAAATCACAGAATTCTTCGACAGCTGGAAAATCAAACGGATTACATCAACACCATATCATCCCGTAGCTAATGGACAAGCAGAATCCACGAACAAAATCATCATCAATAATATAAAGAAACGGTTAGACAGATCCAAAGGCAATTGGCCCGATGAATTACCAACGGTACTATGGGCATACAGGACTACATCAAAAACAGCTACGGGAGAAAGTCCTTTCGCACTTGTTTATGGCTCTGAAGCATTAATACCTGTGGAAATTGGCGAACCAAGTCTTAGAGTAACGACATCTACAGAACAAATGAATGTTGTCGAACTCCAAACCAATCTATACCTACTCGAATCATGAAGACATGCGGCCTTAATAAGGATGGCAGCTCAAAAGAAAATCATAGAACGATACTACAATCGCAAAGCTCACCTCAGGTATTTCAAAATTGGGGACTTTGTACTTAAAAGGTCTTCCAGTCAACAAAGGAAGCATGAACTGGCAAACTAAATCCAAATTGGGAAGGTCCCTATAAGGTCCGAGGCATAGCAGGAAAAGGCGCGTACGAGTTGGAAGTCATGGACGGCAGGATCTTACCAACAAGTTGGAATGCCATCCACCTGAAGAAATACTATTTCTGAAGAAAAGAAGTACCCCCGGTCAGGTACCCCGTGTTAGATTTTATCTTTGAATATTCAAAAAAATTTACTAACTTTTTTAGATGATAGGCAAAAAGCTAACCCATCACCAGATGATGACATTAGACCTGCAAAGACGCGAGGAAATAACATAATTCCCAGTCTAGGGTTACACTTTCTGATGGATATTTCAAAGGGTTAAGCAGTCATCATCTAAAAAAGGTATATACCTTCGAGTCCGGAATGTTTTCCTTTTTCAGGGAAAGGACCAGAAGGAAGGAATAATCAAGTGCTCGAGATCTCATTCTTCAACGCTCAAACACTTGGGGGACTATATAATATGGAAGGCCAAGAAGAAGCAAAGACTACCAGAAGTCAGAATGCTCGAGCCTAAAAAACCATTCACCCAACAAGTCAAGTGACACGAGCAAAAGAACTGAAGACTCCGGCACAAGAATTGCGAAAGCCTACTCTGAAAACCCTCGAACCATGTTCAGGTTAGAAGGCAAAATATTAGCTACGAAGAAGAAATGTACATCTCTTATACAAAAAACTGTTACATCTAAAACAGTTAGGGATAGAAGATCATCATCATTGTACTTAGCCAAAACTGTTGTAATCAAAACAGTTACGAAATCTTTGTACTCAAATAGAAAACTGTTATTCAAATAAAAACAGTTACGGATGAAAGATCAAAACCCTTGTATATATTCTCAAAACTGTTACATCTAAAAACAGTTACGGATTACAATACATTTCTCTCGTACTTACAATTGTTGCAAATAAAACAGTCATGGGAAAAAACCCAAAAACTTAAGAAAACTGTTACTAATGAAAAACAGTTACTTCCTTGTATTAACTCAAAAAAACTGTTATCTACTAAAAACAGTTATGAAATACAATTGATTATTAAATCTGTTAAAAAAAATAGTTGCAACATGAGTTCTCGATGACAAACGTAACACATGTAAAATATTGTGAAAGTTCAAAGAAAAAACCTCTCACAAAAACATTCTTAAAACATGTGGAGAATTCCTATTACTCTATTACATTTTCAATGAAGTTGAGACGTCTTCTTCATTAAAATATTAATTAAAAGGGCCCTAATTTGCAAACAAAGCCTTTCATAAACAAAGGCTAAAGCTTATACTACACCCATCGTAAAAGGGTTCAAAGTAAAACGCGCATCTTTATGCAAAGAAAGCTAAGAGGTACGAACAAAAACCTCAGCAAAAGCGATAGACTTGAGTAAAGAGTAAAGGCTCAAAATTCACAAAAGTCTCAAAAGAAAGCATTGTATTAATATAAAAGCGGCTAAGAACTAAACTAAGTACTTAGCCGCATAAAAATGTACATTTTTTAGATGCCCCTAAGTTGTCAGTTGGGGACTTTAGAAATTTCAAACTTACTCCCGATGGAGCTAGGAGTAATTACACCAATCCAAAAAAAAAAAGAAGGGGAATGACTAAAAAGTCTTCATTCTTGAGGAGAAGGAGGAGAGCTAGTTTCTTCTTCTGGAGGATTGTCCACTGCTTCATCAGCTGGAGAAAGATCAAGACCTTGCTGAGTCTTATCTATGGCTTCTTTAGACTTTGCAATCTCAGCATCAAGATCGAAGCCTACTTGACTCATCTCCATCAGTGTGTCGTGGCGAGCATTCATATATGCCCAACTCACTTCAACAGCTGTTGACTCTTCAAGTTCATTATAGTCTCTCGACCATACCTGAAGTTCAGTCTTCAAGTTGTCATTTTCAGCCTCAGCAGCTTCAAGGGCAACCTTCAAAGGTGCGACTGACTCCTCCAGATTTTGGACCTTCATCAAGGCTCCACGGAGATCTTCTTGGGCTTGGGAAAGATTACGTACGAGTTCTCCAGAATACTCTTCTTTTCGCCCCAACAGGTCCTTCAAGTACCAGATCTCTTCCGTGGCTTTTGACAGCTGCTCAGCAAAAGAAGATTCAAGAGCATCTTTGTCTTTATTGACTTGACTAAAAGAAGCCTTCTCCACTGCTAGCTCTCCTTTGACAGTCTTCAGTTGTTCCTTTAAGGTATCTCTCTCTTCTTTCAGAGCTTCCTTCTCTATTTGAAGGCTTTCATATTGTTCTTTATTATCATCAAGCCCACGCAACACTTGCAACTCTTTTTCATAGTTGGAGATTCTCTTCATAAGCTCCAGACCAATAAGGTGCGTCTGCAAAAACAGTAAAACAATTAAAAGTGTTAAACTGTTAATTAAAACAATATATGTACAAAAGATCTTTTAAAAAGCACATACCTTTAAGGAATTGTGCACCACCTCATTAGCCCAAGTAAGAGATGCATAGCTGTCAAGTTTGGCTCTTTATTCAGGGCTAATTAAGGGCTTGAGCCACATTTCCGGCTCACCGGTACTAATCTTCTTAAAGAGGCTACCACCAGCTGGAACCTCAATCATGACCGTTCTCATCTCCCTGCTGGAAGACCCTTCTTCTATAATAGAAGGCATAGAAGCAGGGACTAAAGGGACAGCAGAAGAGACAGAGGGACCGGAGCCAAAAGAGTCGCGGGCGCTTCAAAAGAGACGGAAGAAAGAGAAACTGAAGAAATAATAGGAACTGAAGGAGAAACAACAGCAGTAACTTGGGGAGCAGAAATAGCAGCAAAGTGCGGGTAGATGGTAGCCAAAGGAATATCATCAGGGTCCATTTCAAACCCTTCGTGAAATAGACGCTCAGTGGGATCTCGAGATGGATACTGAGATTGATCACGAGAAGAAAAAGGCCTGATGGCCAACACGGAAGAAAGAGGTGCGGGAGTAGACTCGTCGTCTGAAATTACCCGCCTTCTTCTCACCCGGTGCACTAAAGAACCCTCTTCTTCACCCTCATCTTCCCCTCCAGAGCGGGAATCTTGGGATTTCCTTTTTGAAGCACTGGTCAGAATATTCTGGGCATGAGACAAGGACATCCTCGAAAGTGATGAAGATGCCCCACGGTAGAAACCCCTATCAGAAAGAGGAAAAGAGTTAATAAAAAACTCAAGCAAGGAAAGGAGTGAGAAAAACTCTGCTTACCATGGGTCTTGACAATCCACTTATACTTTGCCGAAAAGTACTTCCAGGATCTTTCCTCGGCAGGAGAAGCAGTCAACATTCTTTCTACCCAACTACGAATGTCGGAGACATTCTCGACAACATTCATAGTTGCTATAAATAAGAAGAAAACAGATACGGTGTTAGAAACACAAAATAAATTTTATGTAAATAAAACAGGTGCGAATCAAAGTACTCACGTGCACGATTCCACTTCTCAGGGAAGGGAAGATTACTTTCACCCACTAAAACAGCAGTGGGAACAGCCACGTACCTAAGGTACCAACCTCTGTCTTTGTCATCGCCGGGGGTTACTAAAACCCTCTTACTCCGGGCAACCAGAGTAAAAACCCCTTGACGGAATAAAGCAGGAGAATATAAATGCATCAGATGATGAAAGGTAAAAGGGACAGAAACCCTTGAAGCTAGAACTCTCAGACAGGCAACAACACGCCATACTAAAGGACCAACTTGTCCTAGGCAAATGTTGAAAAAATGACAAAATTCTATGATAACAGGGTCAACAGGAGGCTGAAATCCTAATGTGAAAGGGTAAGTATAGACATAAGAAAAACCCGTCTTGAAAGACGTAATCCTTTGAGTACTGCTTGGTACAAGAATGGGAACATTAGACTACCAAGAACACTCTCTACGAACAACGGGAACGTGACCTATAGTAATGATGGTAGCATATTTCTCAATACTATCTAAAGAATGAGCATGTTCAGCAATAGGAGAATTAACTTCTGGAAAGACTATCCGAAGGGATGATTTCATCAACTCTGGGTTCATGAAAATCATCCTTGTTCCTAGAAACAGAATGAGAAGATCTACCTCTCGGAGAAAACAACGACCTAGCAGAGGAAGGAGAAGAAGAACCTCTAATAGAGGTACGTCCTAGGCTCCTTAATCGGCCACCTCTTCGACTCCTAGTCGGAGCAGAAGAAGAAGCCAAAGCTTCAACATCAATAACCTTTTCAGGTTGATCTGAGGAAGACATATTTATAAAATCAAGAAAGAAATTCTTTCACAGAGAAAAGATTAAGTTATGGAAGTTTTTTGTGCTAAGGAAGAAAAGAAGACGACTATTTATACATAATGGCGACCGTCGAAACTCGGAAAGGTAATGATGGAAAGTCATAATTAAAGGTGTCACTTCGGGACTGATGCAGCCGCAAAAAGCCCTAAAAGGCACCAGGTTATTTCAAAACCAATCAAAAACGAACACGTGGAAGAAGCATTAAATGGAAGTGATGTACGACGCATGCGCCCATAAAAGAATACAAGGTTTCGAGGTAAAGCGGCGGCAAAATATTCCCGCCATAAATGAATATCCACTTACCAAGTATTATACACTCAATACATGGCAAGTGGGGGGGGACTATCTGTATTGGTAAAAAATATAGCCTCATACGTGTACAAATTTTGGATGACTCAGCCAACCAGGTGGACTAAATAAAATATCACACGTGGACACGGGATAAAAAGGTACGGTCAATACAAGGAATTAGCCACGGAAAGATCATCAAAGAATAAGAGACACAGTCACAACGAATCCGGACGCAATAATGGGTCGGTTCGAAGATCAGCAATCAATGTCTTGTGCGTTATGTAACTCCTAAAATAACAATTACTATTCATCATTGTAACACCTCATAAATGTAATAATTAAGCATTAAATAGGCTATCATGACAGAAATACAAACGTTGTACTAGGAGAACATCCCTATAAAAGGGATAAAAAATGTAACAAACTGGATCATCTTATTTCTAGGATACTAAGCTATTTTATTCTTTATATATTGCTCTCGAAATTATTTCTACTTTATTATTTTTTTTACTAATTCGATTATCAGTAACCCGAGTTTTATCCTAAACTAAGCTTTAGTCAAAAGATCTTATTTTTTGGTTAAACAATAATGATGTGAAAGTCATAATTGAAGGTGTCACATCATGACTAATGCAGCCGAAAAAAGCCCTAAAAGGCGCTGAGTAATTGTAGTACCAACCCGAAGGTGACACGTGGATTACGCATTAAATGGAAGTGACAAGCTACGCCTATGTTCAAAGAAGAATACAATATTTCGAAGTAAAGCGGCGGCAAAATATTTCCGCCATAAATGCGTATTCACTTACCAAATATTAATCGATAAATAAATGGTAAGTGGGGGGACTATCTGTATTGGTAAGAAAGAGCTTCACATGTATGATAATTCTTGATGATTCAGCCAGTTACGTGGATCAAGGAAAACATGACAGCTGGATATGATTCTATAAGGAGGTGTGAGGCAAAGAGGCACGGCACTATATACCTACAAGGTAATCAGCTACGGGAAACTCAACTTGATTGAGGCAAGGAAGAGACACGGTCAAAATGAATCCGGACAAGAGCTACGGGCAGATCCAAAGATCTTCAATTAATGATCCACACATTACACAACCTTCACGCGACCGTTACGGTTATTCTTTGTAACGTTACATTGATGTAATAATTAGACATTAATGTTATCATTGCAAGAGGTAGACGTTATACTGAAGAATTCCCTATATAAGGGAATAGAAGTTAACTTGTAAGGGACATCCGAACTACGAACAGAATACACTTTATTTTTCTGTACATCTTATTACTTATTTACTTACTCATTCGCAATTATCATTATTTCTTGATTATCAGTAACCCGTGTTCATTCTAAAAATAGCTTTAGTCAAGGGATCTAATTCTTTGGGTAAACACTGTCGAGCTTGAGGCCCCCAGTCTTTTGACAATATTGGTTTGGCTATCATTTCTTCTTACTTACACTTATCATTTTTTTATTATTAACTAATATTAGAATAAATCACATATTTTTAGAATCACAAATCAAACATAATTATTAACACCATTTTCAAGGTAAACATTAATATAACATGCACTAGCCAACAATGAATATGTTTTCTGCAACACTGCGTCTAATGTGTATTCATTACAAGTTTAATATGCTAAATTAGAATGGAGTACGAATTTGTTGTATCTAACTAACATTCACCTTATAATGAAAAATATTTTGAAAAATAACCAGGTTTATAAGTGGTCATTCAAAAAACAAAAGTAATCGAAACTTAGCCATTTTTTATGTAAAGATAAATTTGAACGAACACACTGTTTAAAATTTAGAAAATATTCCAGCATAAGCATGCTAGAACTCCAGCATAATATACTGGAGTTCCAGTATAATATACCGGTCCAGCATAATATGTTGAAAATTCATACACATGTTCTCCAATCTCCAGTATATTATGCTGGAACTTTCCGCGTGTTGGAGTTCCAGCATAATATGCTGGAAGTTCATACATAGGTGCATCGATCTCTAGTATATTATGTTGGACCGGTCCCTGTTGCAGCAAAATAGTGGTTATTTTTCAATGACTTTACAAACACTGGCTATTTTTGAATGACCAATCCGAAAACTAGCTAGCATGTGTTATTTTTACAATAATATCATTGCGCTATTAGTTCATATAACTTTAATATTGTTAAAAATATATAGCCGGACCTATTGTTAACAAATTTTATGAAGTTGACAACTTACTAGTACACGAGATGAAAATTGATTAAGGTTTAATTTTGGACAACTTGGGATGTAGGAGACATTGAATGTAGACGCAAAAGAAATCGTACAAATAAACAACTTCATTCATGGGGGCTGGGCTCCCAAATGCATAATTATGTCAAATGGCGACAACTCAATTGCTCACTCCAACAAACTTTGTTTTCAAATTGAAGAAAACGCGTTCTTCCCTTCTACTCAACCAAAAAGGCCTATTAGGGCAAAAGGAGTCATGAAAAGTTCAAAAATTTTGCAGATCGACATTCATGATCCATGTGGCGTTATTAATTATTGAATCACGTAAAGGTATCCTTCGGAGCATTTTTTTTTTAGTTCAGACTTGAAAAGAACTGAAACTTCAAAATAATTTTTGAAAGCGTGAATCTCTTAATTTTAGGGTTTGGGTTTGGGTTTAGGTTTAGATATGAATTCTATAAAGAGCAAATAGACTCTTTTCGCCCTTGCTTGATGTATGTCTGAAAACTTATGTTAATTGTTTACCTCGAAAACTGTCTAGTACGGATTTGTACGAACCAATCCTGAGATTTTCGCCTTGACCTATAAGCCCTTGAGAAATTCTCGTTTTTTCTTGAGTGTCATCGAAATTGCACTGTCCCGAGGTAGCTCGCACTAGCCCTTGTGCGCTATTTCGAGCTGGGTTCGACCCTAACTTCGAGTTGATCGAGCTCGAGCTTCGGGATATAATTGAGACTTTGAAATTGGACTCTCCGGTTTCGAACGTATACAGATAGTCCCCGCGTTTCTTAAAATTAAATAATAATAAATGATTTAAATCCTCGAAGTCCTTGATGATGATATCATTCCCGTGACGTAAATGTTGAAATGACTGAAGCGTCACGTCAGTTCTCTTCCCCAAAAGCATTAGGTGCACGCAAGAGCCTGTCGGCCATAAATATCAATGAACAGTCGTCGCCTTCCTCTATATATACTCGCTTTCGCTTCTCATTCGAAACTTTTTCGTCCTGCAATACCCATTTTCTTTTCTAAGTTCCCCTTCCACCACCGGTTCTTCCGCCATATAAGCTCAAAAACCTCGCCGGCTAATTCATTTCTTCCTTCTTCCTCTAAAGAACCAATGGCTAAGACTTCCAAATCTGTTCCTTAGAAAGAAGGAACCTCCACTTCTACTTCCCTTCCGGCCGATGGTAAACCACCGGCGCTACACGAGATCGTATCGAGCACTTTTTCCTTAAAAAAGGAATTTATAGTCGAGAACCCTCCCGACGTTCTCGGTCGTCTAGAATATGCATCAAGGTACATAAGGTCAATTGAGGAGAAGCACCTCGATGCTGTGAGGAGAGAGTGTAAATGGGATGAGAAGGTTGTTTTGCAAACACCTTCTCGTGAGGAGGATATCACAACCTACGTAGAGGGGTTTCTGAGTGTGTCACTACAACAAAAAGAGTGTTTAGCGGCAATACAAAACGTTTTTAGCGGCAATAACAATAGCCACTATATCTTTTACCGGCCATTGGTGTTTAGCCGCTGATGTTGGGTCGCTAAAGCCTTTAGCGGCTATTGTCACAAAAGCTGGTAAAAGGTATGGTTATTGTTTGCGGCAATTATAATGGCTACTAAATCTAATCCATAACGGCTAATTATACTGCTTTAGCAACCATTTGTTATAGCTTCTAAATCAAAATAATTGCCGCTAAAAGTTCACATCTTTAACGGCAATTGTTTGCGGCAATTATAATGGCTACTAAATCTAATCCATAACGGCTAATTATACTGCTTTAGCAACCATTTGTTATAGCTTCTAAATCAAAATAATTGCCGCTAAAAGTTCACATCTTTAACGGCAATTGTTTGCGGCAATTATTATGACTACTAAATCCAATCCATGGTGGCTAATTATACTCCTTTGGCATCCATTTTTATAGCCGCTAAATTCAAAATAATTGCCGTTAAATATTCGCATCTTTAACGGCAATTATTTTGTGGCAATTAAAATGGCCATAGTATCCCTTCTGAAAACATCTTAGTTTGCCATTTTAGTGGAATATGTTTAACTAAACTGCCGCTAAAAGTCAATATTTTTATCGGTAATTGTTTTACAACAATTATAACAGATGCAATATCCCTTTTAAAACATCTTAATTTGCCCATTTATCGTCCATTTATATACCTGGTATATCCAACTAAATTAGCGCTAAAAGTCACAAGCGGTAATAGAAATATTTTAGCCACCATTAATAATAGTTACTACATTTATCCAAAATATAACCCAAATAAAAAAATATATTAATATTAATTTATTTTTTAAAAACATAATATATCTCATTAAATCTTAACAAATTAAAGTAAGTGCTAATCAACAATATTGATGTCACAATAACTAAACTTATATTGTTTGAACTAAATAGGTAATGTCATTATATAACTAATCCTGACGAATGATGGTCTTCAAACAATTTCCGCAACTTTTCATCATTATGAAATATTTCACCCGTTGAATTATCGAGCATCAGACTGTATGACCTGAAATTATAAAATAATTGTATCAGAAGATAAAATATAATGCGGAAAAAACATCTTCAAAATTCCATCACTGTCACAATTCATAAATATGGGAATATAGCAATGTTATTGCAGGTTCATTTCTTTTATGGTTCAACTTCCTATCTGAGCAACTAAGTAGTTAATCAAAGTAATGAAATCACATGCAACTCCAAAACACGAGCAGCACGCTTAATGCAAAAGCACCAGCTTTTGTGCCCAAAACTTGAAAGCAACATATTGGAACAAACACAGCAGGTATTTCTCTGATGATAAATACAACACGAAATAGAATTGTGCAGCAGCAAAATAATTTAATCACACCAGTTACGACACTTGTGGAGCAGCAAAATGCAGCAACACAGTCAGCTATTGAACAACAACAGCAAATTGCAAAAGTGCTATATGCTACAATAACAATTGAACAGTAGCAGCAGAAAAGAGCAGCAGCACTTGACAGTGTTGGTCAGCAGCAACAAAATGCAATCGCTGGAAAGGAGCAACAAAATGCAATCACAGGAAGTAGCAACAAAATGCAATCGCAGAAAGGAGCAACAAAATGGATACCCCTTTATGTTGGTCCCCCTCGACCTGGTCGTACTTGAATTTTGTCGAAGATATCAAGTCATCCTGGGCCAGATTCATCCGTCCTTTTGGAGGATCGTGATGATGATGAGGTTTTTTGTCGAGAAGGTCGGGCTAGAGTTCACCCTCACCCACCTCATCCGATTATAGCGACATCAACATTTTCGAGGTTTGATCAAACTCCAACGCCGAACGACCAAGTCCTTCTTCGCTAGTAACGACAAAGACAAAGATCGAGGTTGGATGAGTCGGTTCATCCGGGTGAGGACCGTCGATGTTATTCCCAAGGAGTTTCTACTGTTCCCCGAGGAATGGAACTTCGAACGTAAGTGGAATTCTTTGCTTTAGTTCTTTCCATCATTTTTGCTAAAATCCGTATAATTATTCCTTTCCCTTTACCACGGAGGTCTTGTGGAATCCCAATGCGATCCTCGACCTCGAGGACTGGGCTCGCAACTTAGCTCCTACTTCACCATACAACAAACGCAAATGGCGGGACTTGGCGAAAGTAAAATAGGAAGCGAAACACCACGGTACGTGTTACATATTCCTTTCATAATCAAGAGTACCTTTCTTCATATGACCTAATTTCTCTGTCGCAGGTATTGGTGAGTTCTCCGAGATTACGTCGCCCCCTCTCGGGGAGGAAGCAGGATCTTTGGCTCCAAATCCAAAGAAAGACAACAAGAGAAAAAGGTCCTCGAAGAGCGAGGACACCCAAAGCCAAGCAGAGCCGGCTCGGGGATGCAAGAAGAGCGTTGTAATCAAGGTGGGTACTGACTCGTTCCACCAGTACGTGGAGGATCAGGACGAGGATGTGGAGGGATCGACTCTGGTGGCTCGAACTAGAAAATCTTCTAAGTCTATCAAGCCTGCTGGGACCGAGTTCCCTAGCCCCGAAGAAGGAACTTCAAAATAAAAATAAAAGGATGGAGGTCTTGTATCACCTGAGGTGGTGACTGCTTCCAGAACTTCGGGAAATACTGCAAAGGGAGCGAGCTTCGAAGCTTCTGAAGCTCCTTGCCTAAACAAAGCGCCTCAGGTGATCTCTTCGAGGCTGTGACAGCAGGTCATTCCCCGTCATTTCCGGCCTTCTCCAAGGATTCCATTAGGGATGCTAAGAACCTGAAGACGCCCGAGCTAGGCGGAGTCCCGAGCGGAAATGACCCCTTCCACGGTTTCTTTATTGGGGTCGATGAAGCTGAACTGGCAAATGTGAGTTCAATCTTTGAGAAGGCTCAACGTCTTTGCTCAATTGTAAGTTTATAGTGGCACTACAATTTTTCCAACGTCATACTTTCTTCTTTTTCCTAATCGACACTTCTTTTTTGTAGGCCTTCGACAAATTCAAGACCGAACTATGCCATTGTGAGGTCGAGTTGCGTAGATCTTCGAATGAGGAGAAAGCCCTCGGGCTTCTCTGTGACAAGAAGGAGAAAGAACTTAAGCACCTTCGATCGGAGTTGACCAGAGCTCGTGAGTACGAGGACAAGCCAGAGAAGAAGGTAACCTTTGTTCTGAAATACGGGTTCCCTCTCTCGCCTTCGGAGGCTAATACTTCAATGTCTCAGCTGCAACAAAAGGTATAGATACTGGAGCGCCTTCGTGGTGAGGTCGATTAGGTCAACTCTGAGTGCAATAAATGGAAGACAAAGATGGACACTCTTGCTGCGACTAAAAATGATGCACTGGCAAAAGTATCAGCCCTCGATATTTAACTTCGAAATGCTTAAGAGAGCAACTTAGTTCAAGCTGGAAGAATAGCCGAGATCGAGGCTCGACTTACGAAAGCCAAGGTCAAAGTTGTGGAGGTCTGGGCCGAAGCCATATAAATACAAACTAAGGCCGATAGGACGGTGACCATTTATTTCAAGGATGTTGCCGATGCTCAGATGGAGTTGAGGGGGGCTGCCGATCGGGAGAAAAGAAGCAATGATTACGTCTGCTGCTGATCCCGGAGGGAGACCCTCGAGGAGGTCCATGCTAAGGGCTTCGATCTCTCCGAGGAAATAGAGAAAGATAAGGCAAATGAGGTTGATGCCAAAATTTTCCTTTCCTACGGTGATGATAACGTCAAAAATGATGATGAGGTGGCTGACGAAGAGGCTTTCCCTGGGTAAGAGGCCGGTCCCAAGGGGATTGACGAAGACGAAGTCCCCGAGGGGAAAACAGGCTGCCGAAGGTCAAGCTACTAAAGATGTAGTTCCCTTGGGTGCTGCCTCCGAGCAAGCGACCCCGGCAATAGACTAGGTCTTCTTTAATTTCTTTACTTTGTGTAAGTGCTCCATGTGGGAGTTTTGTAAACATACTTTTGGACCATCATCTGAATATAAAGAATCTTTTGTTTCATCTTCGTTTTATGTTAATTTCTGTTATGTCTTCCTTTGAGGAATGAATTTTGTTGACGGACAGCTCTATTTTGGACATGGAATATAAAACCCTTAGGTTTTGTGTTTTGATCGATAATCGATAATAGGTTACCACTTACGGTTCGGTCTTCGAGCTAAGCTTTATCTCGAGACTTTTGAGTTCGAACTGGGTAAGGTCTCGAGCATGGTGTGCTTCGGCCTTTAAGTTATTTAAGTATTGGCCCTTAGGCTCTAAAATATCAGCCCTTAGACTCTTTAGATTGGACCTTAGGCTCTTTTAAGTCGGCCCTTAGGCTCTTTAGGTTGGCCCTTAGGCTCTAAAATATCGGCCCTTATGCTCTTTTTAGATTGGGCCAGTTCACCCTTTAAAATGGCTATAATATTCCCTTTTTATGGCTAAAGACTTAGTAAAAAAAATTTATACCTTGGCCTGTATTTATATTCGTTCAATTTTTCGATGGTTCGACTGATTGGAACCTCGTTTGCAAATCGATGTGAAACAATGATCGAATACCTTTTGAGGTTTTTCCAAAGGTTGATATTTTCAAAACCTTCACATTGTTCGAGGGCAGATTTTATCGAATCCCCTTTGCTTTTGCCGAGGGTAGCCTAATTTAACCAATTTTTCAAAGTATTTGAAGGCCTTTAGTTTTTATGGCAGAATTCGGACGTTTTCGAGCCACATTATTTTGGCCGTAGCCTTTTTATATGACCGTAGTCTTTTATATAGTTGTAGTCTTTAGTCCCCTAGTGTGATGGCCCTGGCCTTAATATCGAGGGGATGCCTTTTTGAGGTCTTATAAGTTCAAGTATGCCTCATTGAGGTCTTATAAGTTCGAGTATGCCTCATTGAGGTCTTATAAGTTCGAGTATTCGATGACTTGATGTGTTGACTGTCGATGGCAGTCCCCGAGTATTCGGATGCATTTGGGGTATTGGCCCTTGAGCCATTTCATGTAGAAGTGTAAATGTGAAAATAGTAGACTTCTTTGAGGCACGAAGTGTTTGATATAGTAATAGTTCTTCTTTGAATAATCGATACATGTGTACATGTTTTTCTGTTGGGGGCTCGACTGCTCTACATGGACACGGTTCATTTGACAGTTTGGCCCATTACATAGTTTCCCTATCGAGGGGCTCTTTGGCATGAATTATTTTCTTCGAAGATATAACCTCCGAGGGTGATGCCCCCCAGTATTAGAGGTTTATTGAAAAGAAGCCTTGAATACTTGTCGAGTTTTCCTTAGGTAGCATATAAGTGTTACCTCATTAAAAACCTTGTCGGTAAAACCCATTTGGGATAAAACCGGATCTAAGGTAAAAAGAGTGCAACACATGCTTTAAAACCCAAGGTCTTTGAGTTAAAGGGTGATTCTATATCTACAATCGAACACCTGTAAGGATTTAGTATAAAATATAAATGAAATGGGGAAAAGGTCATACCTCAGCAATAATAACGTTTGAGCAATGATATATTCCAATTGTTTGGTAGTTGCTCGCCTTCCATTGTACTAAGTTTGTAGGATCCTTTGCCTACGACTCCGAGGACACGGTACGATCCCTCCCAGTTAGGGCCTAGATTCCCTTCATTTGGGTTTTGAGTATTGAGGGTGACTTTCCTTAGAACTAAGTCCCCGACTCCTAGTAGAGGAGGTTCGTTCTTCTGTTGTAGTACCTTTCGATCCTTTGTTTTTGAGCGGCCATTCGAACTAATGCGGCTTCACGATTTTCATCTAGTAGCTCGAGGGAAGTGTTCATGGCCTCGTTGTTCGAGTCCTCGGTGTTATGTTGAAATATGACGCTCAGTTCCCGGCCTCGACTGGGATCAATGCCTCAGACCCATATACCAAAGAAAATGGGGTCTCCCCCGCGCTCGACTTTGACGTTGTTCGATATGCCCATAGTACTTCGGGCAGTACTTCTTTCCATTTCCCCTTTGCATCATCTAACCTCTTCTTTAAGTTTTGGATGATGGTTTTGTTTGTGGACTCGGCCTGACCATTTGCACTTGGGTGATAAGGCGTTGACAGGATCCTTTTGATTTTATGATCCTAGAGGAATTTCGTCACTTTGATGCCGATGAACTACTTCCAATTATCGCATGTTATCTCAGTGGGTATCCTGAACCGGCATATGATGTGGTCCCATATGAAGCTGATAACCTCTTTTTTTCTTATTTTCTCGAAGGCATGCGCTTCGACCTATTTTGAGAAGTAATTAGTCATAAAAAAATAAATTTAGCTTTACCTGGCGCCGTTGGTAGAGGGACAACGATGTCTATCCCTCATTTCATGAATGGCCATGGGGATAGAACAGAATGGAGTTATGCACCGGGCTGATGGATCATCGGTGCGAACCTTTGGCATTTATCACTTTTTCGAACAACTTCCTTGGTGTCCTTTTCCATGTTATACCAATAATATCCTGCTCTGATCACCTTTCGAACCAAGGAATCGGTACCAGAGTGATTCCCACAAGTGCCTTCATGAATTTCTCGTAGTACATAATTAGTGTCACCCATTCCCAAGCACACTGCCAGTGGTCCGTCGAAGTTTCTTCTATACAATGTTCCATTTTCATCGAGTGAAAATCGAGCTTCTTTGGCTCAGAGGGCCCTCGACTCTTTTGGGTCCAAGGGAAGCTTCACGTGCTTCAAGTATTCGACGTACTTGTTCCTCCAATCTCGTGTTAGACTTGTTGAGTTGATTTCCGCATGGCCTTCTTCAGCCACTGACCTCGATAATTTGACGACAGTCCCTGGGACAATATCATCTTCTTTGACTGATGACCCCAGATTTGCAAGCGCATCGGCCTCGCTATTATGTTCTCAAGGTACATGAACTAGTGTCCACTCTTTGAAGCGATGTAACGTTACTTGAAGTTTGTCAAAGTACCTTTGCATTCTATCCTCTTGAATCTCAAAGCTCCCATTTACTTGGATCACTACCAAAAGAGAGTCATATTTGGCCTCGATGACCTCTGCTCCTAGGCTCTTAGCTAATTCAAGACCTGCAATCATGGCTACATGCTCGGCCTCATTGTTAGTTAATTTTTATGTTTTTATAGATTGTCTAGTAGTGCTGACCGTAGGCGATTTTAGAACTATAAAGAGCCCGGACCCTTTCACATTCGAGGCACCGTCTGTGAAGAGGGTCCATACCCCCGATGATGTGCCCGTTTTTAACAAGAGTTCTTTCTCTACTTCGGGCACGAGGGTAGGCATAAAATCGGCCCCAGAATCTACCAAGATTTGAGACTTGATAGCCGTTCGGGTTGATATTCGATATCATACCCTCCGAGTTCGATGGCGCATTTTTCCAATCGGCCTGATAATTCGGGCTTATGCAGAATATTTCGAAGTGGATATGTAGTTAATACACATATAGGATCACATTGAAAATATGGTTTCAACTTCCTAGATGCACTTATTAATGCAAGGCTAATTTTTCTAAATGCGGATACCTAGTTTCAGTATCTCCTAGGGTCCGACTTACATAATAGATAGGAAATTTTGTACCTTGCTCTTCTCGAACCAACACGCCACTTACCACTACCTCGGACACGGCCAATTACAAATATAGTGTTTCATCCTCCTTCAGAGTATGAAGCAAATGCGGGCTTGAAAGATACCGTTTTAATTCTTCCAAGGCTTGTTGACACTCCGGGGTCCATGCGAAGTTGTTTTTCTTATTGAGCATGGAGAAGAAATTATGGCTCCAATCTGAAGACCTTGAGATAAACCGGTCTAGGGCAGCTATCTTTCCGGTTAGTCGTTGCACGGCTTTCATATTGTTTACGACGGTGATTTCCTCGATGGCTTTGATTTTATCGGGGTTGATCTCGATCCCCCTGTTCGATACCATGAACCCTAGAAACTTGCCCAAGCCAACTCTGAAAGCACACTTCTCGGGGTTGATTTTCATGTTGTACTTCCTTAGGATATCGAACATTGCCTGCAAATGGGTCAAATGGTCCTCTGTGCGCAGGGACTTAACTAGAATATCATCAATATAAACTTCCATAGATTTTCCTATTTGGTGTTCGAACATTTTATTGACTAAGCGTTGATATGTAGCTCTTGCGTTTTTAGCTCGAAGGGCATTACCTTATAGTAATAGGTACCATACTTCGTGATAAACGAAGTCTTTTCCTGGTCCTCCAGGTTCATTTGAATTTGATTGTACCTGGAGTAGGCATCGATAAAAGTAAGGATCCCGTGGCCAGCCGTAGCATCGATTAGACTGTAAAGACCCGTAAAATTTCTTGTTTAGAATAATGTCGAATAAGTCCCCGAGTTGTTATAACTGTAGAAATTCTAAAAACGGGCCTTGATTGTGTAAAGTACCCCGGAATTTGAAAGAATAAAATTTTCCAGAAGTTGGGTGTTATGCGACACACTATGCGATCGCATAACGGGTATGCAGACCGCATAATGGTCGCATACCTGGGCAGGCCACTGCCCAATTTGAGGACAACTATGCGGTCCATTATGTAATCGCATTTCGGTTCTGTGGACCGCATAGTTGTCGCATTCTTTCCCTTTGATTTCTGTGAGGGAGGTTACGCGACGCACTATGCGATCGCATAACGTGTATGAGGACCACATAGTGGTCGCATACCTGCACAGTATATTTTAATTTTGTCCCACCTAGAAGGTCATTCTGCGGTCGTCTCTGCGGACCGCATGTCAAGAATGCGATCGCATTCCGGTGTCGGGCTCCTAATTTTTCTAATTTTAAAACCCGACCCCTAGTTCATTAAAACACCCCACCCCTTCATTTTTTTACAAGTTTTCTGAACAAAATAGAGAGAAGGAAAGGGGAGTTCTTGAGAGATAAAGTGGTTCTTCCATCAAGTTGATTTTTAAAGTCCCTCAGGACCGATAATTCGAGTAATCTTCTTCTTCCTCATTCTAGCAGGTAAGGGTTCCCAACTCTTTTTCCACTAATTTTCTGATTTAAACAAAGGGAGGATTTGCATGGATTATTTCTTGAAAATATTAACTAAGACCTTACATGCATGTTTAATAATGGTGTTAATTTAGTAAGAGGGAGTGGTTTGGGGTAAATTTCACAAAGACGGGGTTGGTAATCTAATGGGGTCACATGGTGTTTGGCAGAATGTTTAAGAGAGTCTGAATTGCATGCATGACTTCCAATTCTAATTTGAATACGTTTATTTGTTAACTAGATTGACGGTACTAGTCGGTTCGGTAATTTGTGAGTAAAAGTTAAAAAGGGGATTTCGACTCCAGGTATGTATGGATAACTTTAATCCTCTTAGGATAAACCTGTTGTGTGCCTTTCCGGGTATGACTCTCTTCTTGATCTTCTATGAAATTTGTGTGTTCTATGTGCTTAAGTTGAGAAATCCTTGCTTCTATGTTGATACATGCTACCACCATTATGTTTTATTAATGAAATGTGTAATTGTTGATCATCATGTTCTTTTGTTTTTATGTGTGTGATCTTGTTAAATGATGGATGTGTAAGAATGTGAAAAGAATGGTTTGATAACAGAATATGAGTAAAGGTGCGGTAATATTCTGGGATACGAAACAATAGGTTGGATTGTTATGAAATATGAAATAAGGTATTGAGAAATTGTGGAATATGGTTAAAGGATGGATTGTTGTGAAATATGCATCAATGGATTCTAATGATATGAAAGATGAATCAAAGAATGATATGTGTTGGGGATCAAAAAGGCTAAAAATGATATAAGTTATCTAAAGAACCCATTAATTGTACCAGGAGAATGTCCTAGGGGTGAGAAGGCCTATCCGGTCTGGCTGGGATCGGGCTCCATGTCGTACACATGGATGACATGATGTGATATTGATATTGTCATATGATGATAATGATTATTGACCTCACTGCTTTCAGTTGAGATGGCCTAGCCGATCGAGCATAGATCGTACTCCGTGTGTTGTGCATGAGCAACGGTGTTAGCCTAGCCGATTCGGGTAGAGATCGGACTCCATGTGAACAAGCCACGGTGGTTATGTGTGTTGTGATGATAATCGGACCTCACCTAGGATGACCTAGCCGATCAGGTACGAGATCGGATTCCGTGTGACAACGACACGGTGGATTAGTAATAATAATAACAAGAGGAAACTTAAAAGAAAGATGGCAAATCGGGATGAGGGATGTGGTAATTCTTGTTGTGTTTCCATGCTTCGGTGTATTGTTGTATAATGTCTCTATGTGTATTTCATTGTTGATGTTTATCCTATCTGGAGTAGGTTTGTTCATACATACTAGTACTATTCCACAGTACTAACGTCCCTTTTGCCGGGGGGCGCTACATATTTTATATGGATGTAGGTGGTTCCATAGCAGGTAGTTCCGACCGCCGATAGTAGTGCCTTCTTTCCATCTCTTCAGCAGCACTGGTGAGCCCCACTTCCACCCGGGGCCGTACGTAGTTTATGATTATCTCCTTTTGTATATGTAGTTTCCTTCAAGGTATAGCAGGGGCCTTATTGCCCGCGAAGTTTATGTATACTCCTTGTACTCTTGAGGCTCCGTAAACACACTGTGGGTTGTAAATATGTTGTTGGGTAGTTGTGGCACTTATTCGAAATCGTGGTCCTATATCGGGAATGTCGCATTTAGTTTATTTGTTTGGTATATCAACTGTTAAAAGTATTAAAAGATGGAAAATGGACTTTACGTTATGATTTCACACCTTGTTTCTATTTTTGCTCTTTCATTATGGAATATGCATGTTATAAACACGGGGTAACGCGTTGGGTAGGAAAGGCAAACTAGGTCTGCTTGACCAGGATTATCCGGTTAGGCGCCGATCTCGTCCCTCGGTTTTGGGGCGTGACAAACTTGGTATCAGAACCTAAGGTTTTAAAAGTGTCCTAGGATGTCTCTGAGCCATGTCTAGTAGAGCCCTTCTTATCGGTGTGTTGTCGACCACATCTATAATTAGGGGGCTACATGGACATTTAGGAATTTCACCCTTCTTTGATACTCCAATCGTGCGATAGAGCTCAAGTTAGGGAGTTAGTTTTCTCTCCAAGACTTACTCTCAAAATGAGTAATCATGATACCATAATCCGCGAGTTTGAAGCCATGAGGAGGGAATGATCCCACCAGTGAGTCTGAAGGTACTGCCCAAGGGCTTGTTAGGAGAATGTATTGAGCTGTGGAGGGATTGGTAGGACTTATCGCTAAGGGGGGGAGTGCCCTTGTCCCTATTGATGTCCCTGCACCACCAAATCCTATAGTATATCGATATGGTACCAACGTGCTCTTGTTGTATATGTACATCCATATTGAAGAACCTTCATAGGCATGGTCTTAATACATGTTGAGTCACAAACCATTGCATGCACCTACTCTTTGAACGAGATCCAATATTTCTTGAATTCACTCTACCACAAATTTTCTTATATGCAATCTTTTATGATATCGAGCTCTATGATCATGTCCTTGAATTGAGTTGTAGCTATAGAATTACCATTTCCAACACGCCTTTCTAAACTCTAACAAGGGACTATACCCGAAGAATTTCTCATCGAATGAAGGGATGAACCATTATCATATGTTCGCACAAAATAAAAAGATATCTTTTCTTGGCCCTTTTCTTCGGGTTTCTGCTTCAATCTGAATGTTGATATAGGTGAAGATCTTGCTTTGTTTCATCATCATCTCTAGTATGGTAGTGCCCTCGCTCTATCTTTGTTGAGGCTTTGATTTTGGCCTAGTGGTCGGAATCAACTACATTTTTAATTGCTTGGCGAGAGTCTCCCTCTTCTCCGACAGGTTATTTTCTGAATTTGGTCTGTTCACTTACTTTTAAACATTATTAAATCTCCATCGAAGCTAGGGTCCGTCGAGCCTCCATGTAGCTGGATCGTGCTACTTATTATTGTTGCTCATCTTATTCTTGAAGGTTGTTCTTCTTTTGGTTAAATGGAAGACGAGCATTTTCGCTCCTCCTTTGGATTGCATAATACTTGTTTAAGTGTCGTTATATGTTAATTTCTCCATGGTGCTACGAATCCAGCTGATTTTTTATGTTTGTAGTGGCTCCACTAGTCGTGAAGCTCTTGAGTTACTCTTAAAACCTCAAGTTCTTTTTTTCTTGATTAGCTACTGTGTCGTACCCGGCTTTCCTCTAGATGTTGACCCATTCCTCAGTTCCAATCTCAAGGGACAAAGGAACAACATAATTGTGTCCTTGGTATCTAGAAATATAATTTCTTTCATCAATGATGATCCACCCTAATTTTTTACCAATTCCGCTGAATCTAGAAAATGGGATAGATGTAACAATACCTTTATTGTCTAGTTAACTAGTTTTCGATCCTCTGATATTACTGGGGTTTTCAATATTCTGACATAACTAAACAAGGATATAGAATTATAGATGGTGAGGGCAAGTCAATCCATCCTCTTACTTTAACTACGAGCCTGCTTCAGTTACTATCGGTTATACTATCCCTTCTCAATCATATTCCCTTAGAAGCACTATCGTTAAAGGTTGAACTCTGAACCAGAAAGAGCAGCTCTAATTTTAAAATACTTCTAGATATATGGTCAATGGATTAATAAATGCCACAAATTACATGGGTTCCCACTTCACTTCAAGTTCATCAAGGGTTGATAGCATGCCGCAATTTTTGAACCATCTATGCATGTGCTAATCTAATAATCCTCTTCCCAGTCGAACTCTCACCTTTTAGTTTTGGGGTTCACCAAGGAGAAACACACCTGGTAACACATCCATATGTCAAGCCTTCCTCTCGGCCAAGCCTTATAGCATCTCCCAATTTGGTTGGTAATAACTGGTTGTGTAGAAGTGTGTTATAGTGCTCCGTTGTGAAGCATAGTTGCTAAACATAAGTGGATTTTTTTTAAATTTTGGAGTTATACATCATGTGACTATATGCGGAGATCTTCTTTCAAAAACGTAAAGGTCCTCGTAATCCCTTATATTATCACCTTTCCTAGTGGTTACAATGTAAAGGTCACTTCTATAAGCTCTCTCACTTTCTTTTCATTTGTCTTGCATCATGTGTTGTTTACCCGTAATCTTCAATGCGATATTATCTCAATTTATCAACTAGTTATCCAACTATATGATCTGATTTAATTAACCTCACTTTTATGTACTCTACAAGCGCCCTGGGAGTGGGCAAATTTCCCCTTTACTATAGACTTCTGTTTAAGCTTGTTGATTCCAAATGGTGTTCTTAGTTGTGCTGCCTTACTATCTATTTTCATCTGGTAACTCTCCTTGTGAATATAATTTTATGCCTTATGGCATCGAGGGTCGGGGTATGTTCCTTTTGTTATGATAAAAAGGTATTGCTCGCACTCCTTGTGATATTTTCTCCTAAACGATCATCTACCTGCTCTGCTTGTCCATGTGACTAGGTAACTTGGGTTACTCTTCTCCGATAAGTGCATCAAGACTACTCGCCCTTTCATAATTATTCATATGGTCACTTCGAGGCCTTATTCTACACTAACTCGTAATGATTTTGAGTACTTTCTCGCCATTGTTGATGATTTTCTAGGGCTACGAGGGCATGTCTCATGGGTTCCAAAAGTAATGATTTTCCTTAAAGTTCAAGCTTAAATTGCCATTATTTCAAATCAAAGTGTTTCACCTTTTCAAAAGTCTTAAATGGGTCGAATTTGATAAGGTTATGTGACTTTCTGCTCACTGGGCTTCTAGGAGTATTGACAACGTCCTGGTCATGCATGGGGAATTATTGCTAACTCTGGCATTCCACCGCATTGGGGAGGAGTAGATTGTTCGAGTTAGGATAACCTAATAAGTAGATGACTTCTTTTCCATCCTCATGCGCTTGTGGCATAGAGTCCTTGTGTCGCTTATTGTTAGGAGTGAAATCAAATTCCACATATTTCATTTGCGGCCTCAATCACACCCATGTTGCAAGAGTCTTACCATTTGAGCTCAACTATTTACCTTACACTCAGAGACACAGCTGGTGTATCCTACTTGATCAGTTCTTTAAAGTCTCAAGTTCACATACATGGTATCCACCTTATCTAAGAATACTAGTTACCACTATGCTTCACTTATCTGATAATTGATGTAGTCACCTGGACTAAACCATGTCAGCATCACTAATATGGATCTTCGTGTCTCTTAGCATATAACCTCATGAAATACTCTGCTCAGCACATTAATGGATTCCTGAATAATTCCAGCCCAATCTTGAACTCCGTTGCTCCTCACTGTATTTGGCCTATTTTGGTATTGAAAGTGCAAATGTGTCAAAATCACCATGTGATGTCATATATTCAGTAGATAATTTTATGGTCAATTTACTATGGCACATCTTAGAGTAATCATGAAAGTCACCACGAGTTTAGTTGGGTGTTCGCATTGAGATTTAGAATTCAGGAAGGTAAACCGGTTATTCTCAAAATTTTCCCCTATAGATGTTATGTGAATTGATAATCAAGGGCACATAAGAGCATTTTCCCCATTAGGTTGCACTAGGAGTATGATGTTCCCCGTAACTGTTCCTCATGTACGTTGTGTTTTCATAGGTTTATGTCTAAGAAGGTAGTGATAAAATAAGGGTGTGAATTGATTTGATTGAACTATATGATTATGGTAATATCCTATATGATGCATTATTGGCAAGAATCAACGTGGCTTGACTTCATATGGATTGTTGATTGAAATGAAATTATATTCTTGTTGATGAACACCTTCGTGATTATATTAATGGCTGGTAGACACTATTATGAACACATGATTGTTTGGTTACTATGAAATGATATCCTTGATGGTATGATGCCATGTGATGGAATTGTGGGCTGTTGTTGTTACCATGAATTGTAATGTCCGGTGGAATGTAAATTGTACAGTGGAAATCATTAAAGGTAAAGTTAATGGATAGTTAACTCATGCGAGGTGTCTATATGTCATCCTTGTTATGTATGTTTGGGAGTTTATATTATTTCCGTGAAAGTGTTGTGGCGAAGTCAACAAGTCGAGGAAGCCACGTGGGAAGCAGAAAAAGAAATGAGAGAAAAATATCCCCATCTGTTCGAACAAGTGTAGTAATGATCGTACGAATTATTGTCCCAAGGCAATTTGATGTTGTATTCAGATTCGTGCAAAGACACCCAATTTTCCCTAATTTCCTTATTGTTGTAACTTTCCAATGCGTGCTAAAAACTATATATGAGGTTATTAAATGGGTGGTGTGCAGCCCTTGAAGTAAATGAAAGTTTTGTGAAACTTGTGTGATAGGCAAAAATGATTAATAGTAGTGTAGATTGGTAATGATTAATTGCACTATACATATGGTGTATTGAGGTGATTGAATCGTATGGGACTCACTAAAGTGACCAAATTATGTGCAAGTATGTGCCACTAATTGAATCATATGCTAATTTGTGATATAAAGAGAATGAACTATGTGTAGTTGTGAAAGTAATTGGATGTGTGCAAGTGTTGAGGTAATGAATTGTATACCAGTTGAAGGGATAACAGAAAATGTGTAATGATGCTTGAAAATGTATTTCGGGATCTCTCTGATAGGTAGATGGGTCTAAATACAAAGGAGACTCTAGCGAAATTTTTTGAAAATATTGGAGTTAGTGTAAATCTGGAAGCTTGCATATCATGTTTTAAAAACCAAAGGATTTCCAAAATCCTCATTCGAGGACGAATGATTTTAAGGGGGAGAGAATGTAAAGACCCGTAAAAAAATTTGTTTAAAATAATGCCGAATAAGTCCCCGAGTTGTTATAACTGTAGAAATTCTTAAAACGGGCCTTGATTGTGTAAAGTACCCCGGAATTTAAAAGAATAAAATTTTCCAGAAGTTGGGTGTTATCCGACGCACTATGCGATCGCATAAGGGGTATGCGGACCGCATAATGGTCGCATACCTGGGCAGGCCACTGCCCAATTTGAGGACAACTATGCGGTCCATTATGCGATCGTATTTCGGTTCTGCGGATCGCATAGTTGTCGCATTCTTGCCCTTTGATTTCTGTGAGGGAGGTTATGCGACGCACTATGTGATCGCATAACGTGTATGCGGACCGCATAGTGGTCGCATACCTGCACAGTGTGTTTTAATTTTGGCCCACCTGGAGAGTCATTCTGCGATCGTCTCTGCGGACCGCATGTCAAGAATGCGATCTCATTCCTGACCGCATTCCAGTGTCGGGCTCCTAATTTTTCTAATTTTAAAACCCGACTCCCAGTTCATTAAAACACCCCACCCCTTCATTTTTTCACAAGTTTTCTGAAAAAAATAGAGAGAAGGAAAGGGAAGTTCTTGAGAGAGAAAGTGGTTCTTCCATCAAGTTGATTTTTAAAGTCCCTCAGGCTTGATAATTCGAGTAATCTTCTTCTTCCTCATTCTAGCAGGCAAGGGTTCCCAACTCTTTTTCCACTAATTTTCTGATTTTAAACAAATGGAGGATTTTCATGGATTGTTTCTTGAAAATATTAACTAAGACCTTGCATGCATGTTTAATAATGGTGTTAATTTAGTAAGAGGGAGTGGTTTGGGGTAAATTTCACAGAGACGAGGTTGGTAATCTAATGGGGTCACATGGTGTTTGGCAGAATGTTTAAGAGAGTCTGAATTGCATGCATGACTTCCAATTCTAAGTTGAATATGTTTATTTGTGAACTAGATTGACGGTACTAATCGGTTCGGTGATTTGTGAGTAAAAGTTAAAAAAGGGATTTCGACTCCAGGTATGTATGGCTAACTCTAATCCTCTTAGGATAAACCTGTTGTGTGCATTTTCCGGGTATAACTCTCTTGTTGATCTTCTATGAAATTATTGTGTTCTATGTGCTTAAGTTGAGAAATCCTTGCTTCTATGTTGATACATGCTACCACCATTATGTATTATTAATGAAATGTGTAATTGTTGATCATCATGTTCTTTTGTTTTTATGTGTGTGATCTTGTTAAATGATGGATGTGTAAGAATGTGAAAACAATGGTTTGATAACAGAATATGAGTAAAGGTGTGGTAATGTTCTGGGATACGGCATAATAGGTTGTATTGTTATGAAATATGAAATAAGGTATTGAGAAATTGTGGAATATGGTTAAAGGATGGATTGTTGTGAAATATGAATCAATGGATTCTAATGATATGAAAGATGAATCAAAGAATGATATGTGTTGGGGATCAAAAAGGCTAAAAATGATATAAGTTATCTAAAGAACCCATAAATTGTACCAGGAGAATGTCCTAGGGGTGAGAAGGCCTATCCGGTCTGGCTGGGATCGGGCTCCATGTCGTACACATGGATTACATGATGTGATATTGATATTGTGATATGATGATAATGATTATTGACCTCACTGCTTTCAGTTGAGATGGCCTAGCCGATCGGGCAGAGATCGGACTCTGTGTGCTGTGCACGAGCAACGGTGTTAACCTAGTTGATTCGGACAGAGATCGGACTCCGTATGAACAAGCCACGGTGGTTATGTGTGTTGTGATGAACCTCACCTAGGATGGCCTAGCCGATCGGGCACGATATCGGATTCCGTTTGACAACGACACGGTGGATCAGTAATAATAATAACAAGAGGAAATCTTAAAAGAAACTAACCACAAGATGGCAAAACGGGATGAGGGATGTGGTAATTCTTGTTGTGTTTTCCATGATTTGGTGTATTGTTGTATAATGTCTCTATGTGTATTTCATTGTTGATGTTTATCCTATCTGGAGTAGGTTTGTTCATACATACTAGTACTATTCCACAGTACTAACGTCCCTTTTGCCGGGGGGCGCTACATATTTTATATGGATGTAGGTTGTTCCATAGCAGGTAGTTTCGACCGCTGATAGTAGTGCCTTCCTTCCATCTCTTCAGCAGCACTGGTGAGCCCCACTTCCTCCCGGGGCCGTACGTAGTTTATGATTATCTCCTTTTGTATATGTAGTTTCCTTCAAGGTATAGCCGGGGCCTTGTTGGCGGCGAAGTTTATGTATACTCCTTGTACTCTTAGAGGCTCCGTAGACACACTGTGGGTTGTAAATATGTTGTTGGGTAGTTGTGGCACTTATTCGAAATCGTGGTCCTATGTCGGGAATGTCGCATTTAGTTTATCTGTTTGGTATATCAATTGTTAAAAGTATTAAAAGAGGAAAAATGGACTTTACGTTATAATTTCACACCTTGTTTCTATTTTTGCTATTTCATTATGGAATATGCATGTTATAAACACGGGGTAACGTGTTGGGTAGGAAAGGCAAACCAGGTCCGCTTGATCGGGAATATCCGGTTAGGCGCCGGTCTCGTCCCTCGGTTTTGGGGCGTGACATAGACGGTCGATGTTAGGTTGTGGGAAGGAATCTTTAGGGCATGCTTTTTTCAAATCTTTATAGTCTACACACATTCTAAGTTTGTTTATCTTTTTAGGGACTACCACTACGTTTGCTAGACATTCGGGATATTTTACTTCCCTAATGGATCCTATTTTTAGAAGTTTGGTTACCTTGTCTTTGATGAATGCATGTTTTACCTCGGACTGGGGTCTCCTCTTTTGTTTCACCGGTTTAAATCCGGGATCGATACTTAGTCGATGGGTAGTTATCTCCAGTGGGGATCCTTGTCATATCTAAGTGGGACCAAGCAAAGAAATCAATGTTATCAATAAGGAATTGAATGAGTTTTTTCCTGAGTTCGGGGGTTAATCCTGTTCCCAAGTATACATTTTGTTCTGGCAGGTGCTTCATCAATACCACCTGATCGAGCTCTTCGACCGTGGACTTCATCGCATCTGACTCTTCCTAGGCGACAAAGGCTCGAGGGGTAAGGAAATCTTCTTCTTCATCCTCGATCACCTGTTCCTCGGTCACCTATTCTTCGGGATCAGCCGAGCACATGGGTTGTGATTGTTATTTGGCTACTTGTTTGTCCTTCGATTTTTATGATGTGGAGGGAGTCGGTACTGGTGCCGAGTCATGTACTACGAACATTTCCTTAATTGCATGTTGCTCTCTATATACTGTTTTTACGCCATCCTTTGTTGGGAACTTCATCACTTTATAAAGGGTTGATGGAACTGCCTTCATGCTATGGATCCATGGGCTTCCAAGCAAAGCATTGTACCTCATATCACCTTCGATGACATGAAACTTGGTACCTTGTATGGTTCCGGCCACGTTGATGGGGAGGATGATTTCCCCCTTTTTTCGTCTCACTTGCCATGTTGAAGCCATTCAAGACTCGATATTCTGGTATGATTTGGTCGAGCAGCCCGAGCTGTTCCACGACCCTTGACCTGATTATGTTGGCCGAACTACCTGGATCCACGAGAACACGTTTAACTTGAACTTTATTTAAAAGGATAGGGATTACCAGTGTGTCGTTGTGAGGATGAGATAAAGCCTCGATATCTTCCTCGCTGAATATGAGAGTATCCTCAGGTATGTAGTCCCGAGATCGCTTCTCCCTAGTGATAGATACTTTGGTACACTTGAATATGGGTCCCTATGGGGCGTCAACTTCGCCGATTGATGTTTTATACGTCAATACCACACAAGAGGGGGGTGATTTGTGTGGTGTCCAATTTTTGAGTGCAGTCTCTATAGAAGAACCTGGTTCTTCTATGTGTTCCAACTCGTATTGTTGCGGAATAATAAATGCAGAAAAGTAAAGAACACAGAGATTTTTACGTGGAAAACACCCGGCTCAAAAGGTGAAAAAACCACAACCTACTACTCAGTAGGATTTTCCCAAACTCTTCACTACAACTCTGAGCCAAACAGCATTTACAAAATAAACTCTTTTGTAAACCTAAGGACTAACTCTAATCCCTTTGTAGCAAACTAGACTCTAGCTAATTGCGACAAACTTCAAGTTAACTCTAACTTGATCAATGTGTACCTATTACAATTGCTTCTAATAAAGCTGAAAGATACAATATTTAATCACCTACTACAAACCAACTAGACTCAAAAGATAACAGATGGAACTGGTTCTTCTAGCTGGTTCAAGTAGCTTTTGTGTCCCACAAGGAATCTACTTGCAAAATTGCTTTGGTAATCTTGCTTTCAGTTCTTGTTTCACTTTTGTCTTTGTGCGATCAATTCTTCAGCAGGAATGCTTCAACAATTTATAGAATCCGTAGTTGAGATGTTGTTGTTCAGTTCTAGTGAAACTCTTCCTTGGTGGAAGAGTTTGTGTTCATCTCAACTTCCTCGATTGTTTTTGTCCTTGATGAATTCAAACTCTTTCTTCTTATCACTTTGCAACCTTTTCGCTTTAGGAGACAACCTCTTAGTTCATAGATAATTCACAGATCATGTTTATCTCCTGTGCATGTACGCTTCTTGTGTCAATGGGTCTGTTTGATAATGTTTGCCCTGATGGACCTGGTTCAACTGGGTAGGCATTTGTCAATCTTCAAAACCATGACTTGGTTCAACAAATTCCCCCTTTTTGATGATGACAAACTCTGTGATCAACCCTGTACATACTTCAGTACAACATAGACACTTTGTAAAGTTTTTAAGCATTTATCATAGAGAGGCCAGGTTTATTAGGTTATAAAATATCACAAAAATCTTTGAAGCACATATCTTCCCCCTTTTGGTATCATCGAAAACTTGCAAAATGATAAACTTACCAGAGTTATTTACAATTACTCATGGCCATTGAGGCAACTGCAGGTGCAAAGCATGATTAATGATCAAAAGAAACCAATCAAATGTAAGCTATTTAAGCAACTGAGACAAAATCAATAACCAAAAAGCAAATTCATTGATTAGATCATAGATCAAGCACCATAAACAAAATGAATTAAAAACAGTCGCAACCATGAGCAGAACAACAAAAAAACATAACAAGATAAAATCCCAAACTGGGCATTGAAGGGGTTTTGTTGGCACTGGACTCCTAAGGCTGGGAAGGGACAGATGAGGTTGTGGTCTTGGCTTGAATAAGGGAGAGAATTTTTTGAAGAACACCCTCATTCTTCTCCTTCTCTTTGGCTAATTCAGTTCTGAGAGAATCCCTCTTAGCTTCAACCTCAATAAGGTGAGATTTCATTCGAAGGATCTCTGCATCCTTTATCTCACCTTCCTGCACAAGTGACCTGACCTTGCTGTTAACAGGCATTTTCCTAGATGAACCAGGTTCATCCTCAGGAACATTTACAATGTAGTCACAGGTCAGCAGTGTATTCTTCCCAAAATAGTCCTTAGCGGTAGCCATCTCTGCTTTCTTCACAGAAACCTTGAAGTGGGCAAGCACAGCAGTCAGAATAAATCCATAAGGTATAGTGTGTGCCTTGGTTCCATTCACAACTCTGTCCAAGAGCTCGATGATGAAAACAGACCAATTGATATGCTTACCCCTGTACAAGCATTCCATAAGCGTGAGGTCCATATAGCTGGCAATGTGCCTTCGTTCGTGTATTGGCAGCAGAAACCTGATCACAAACTCAAAGAATAGTTTGTGCTGAGATCGCATCTCGCTCTTGAAAACTGCCCTGGGCTCAGGTTCTTGATCATTCTCACAGAAAAACCTGGTGATGGTGAGAGATGAGGACATACCATCAAGATTAGTCCATCTTTGCGTTGTATAGTCATCATAACCCTCAGCGGGGATATTCAGTATCTCCCCCAACTCCTTTGTATCAAAAGCGATTTCAACTCCTTGAACCCTGGTAGACACCCTTCCATCCTTGACAACTACGTTGGCCATAAATTCAACCAACTCATTTCTAGCTAGCCTTCCTTCCAGGTGAAGAACCATGTCCTTCCACCCTTGCACGTCTAGGGTATCCATCAGGAAAATCATTCCTGATTTTTCAAGGTCTCTAACCAGCTTTCCCTTTAAGATAGTACGCTTGCCAAACATAGTGAGCTTGTCAGTCTCTTCACCAGACTCTTCCTCTTCTCCTCCACTCCATTCCTCATCATAAGTAATAGTAACTTTCCTTGTCTTAGATATGGTCCTCTTTGCAATGGTTGAGGGTGTGGCAGACACAGAAGCTCACTTCTTGGAAGAAGCCTTAGCTTTCTTGGGATTAGGTGTCTCAACCACAACTGGAGCAGGTTGCTCCTCATGATGGACCAGGTCCATCGGATCATCATCAATAGTAACTTCCTCAATAGGCTCTCCCACTTTTGCCTTTCCCTTGGCAGCCTTTTTCTTTTTGCTCTCTCTCAGAGCTCTTTCCAATTCTTCCTCTCCTTGCCTGACAGCACTTTTTGTAGCTCGAATCTTTGGGGCAGGCAGATAATGAAGTTTTCCTCTTCTTTGGTGGAACTGGGGTAGTAGCCTTCTTGTACTTAGGAGTTCTTTTCTTTTTGGGATTATAGGACTCCCCTAACTTCCTCAACATCTCAGCCAACGTCTCCTCAATAGATGAACCAGGTTCATCTACTGATTGTTGTAGGCTCTCTAGACCTATTGCAGCTTCCCCCTAAATCTGTGATTCCTTCTTCATCAATCACAAGAGCGGGGCCACAAATAGCCAGAGTGGCACCATCCTTCCCAGATCCCCTTATTGAGCTCCCTTCTCCCTCTCTCTCAAGGTTTATATTTTTACCAAGTTTTCTTCACCTATCTGGCAACTCTACATCCATAATCGACCCAACCAAAACAAATATGTTCTCAACCATACCAGTTGCAGACCCAATCTCAAGATTTCCCTGTTCAGTGTTAGAAGAACCTGGTGCTTCATCCTCATTAGCGGATTTGAAGGATTCACTGGAGGATTCAGAATCTTGGACCTTGCTAGCTTGAAGTATTTCTTCCAAGAATTTGGCATGAGAACTTGAAGCAACTGATTTCCTGGCCAAAACTTTCACTTTACGTACCCTTGGGGCTGGAGTAGGGTTAGGTGTAGGTTCAGGAGTAGGTTCCAGAACTGGAGGGTTTTGGGGGGTTGAAGATCTGGCTGGAGAATGTGAACTGTATACTGATGGAGAATTAGAACTAGAATCACCGTCCTCATAATCATGGGTGGAGAAGGAAGATGAAACAGCTGATTGTGAAGACATTTTTATCAAGAATTCGGAAGAGAAGAAAGTCGATCAGTTTTGGTTTGAGAGGAATGAAGAACTAGGTTTGACGGTTATGTTTTTGAAGAGGGGTAGTAATGATGGCCTTTTAAAGATGTGGTCATTAATTTTACAACGGGCAGATGTATTAGTCAAGTAGGAGTCTAATCGCTGTAGGAGTGTCATTGATTAGACGGTTAGGATTCCCTAAATCTAGGCTAATTAAGATACTATAGGACTTCTTAAAACTGGTTCATTTTAGGATAAGTACAGAGAATTGGAAATGAACCAAATATAGATAGAGTCCTGCTCATGTGTGACTATAATTAATTCAAGAAGTGTATGGAGATGAGCACGTACCTTGTCAGTCAGATGAACCAGCAGTGATGAACCGGGCTCATCGTGTTATAGTCTTTAATATGCCTCAATTTACAAAGATAGAAAAACATCATTAAAAACCAGGGAATCATATCAATACATGGCAAGAGAGTATGGCAGTAAAGTCATGATACTGAGCAATGATTAGTCTGGTTAATTATCTTTCTAGCCAAAAAAAAATCATTTTTGTTTTTCAATTAGGTGATCTTAATCATCCCTAATTCAAGTCGGTTTCTCTCAAAATGCTCCATACTCAGTGCTTTAGTAAAGATATCTGTAATTTGCTTGTCAGTAGCACAAAACGCAATTGAGATCATTCCTTTTTCATAGTTATCCCTTAGGAAATGATGTCTATCATCTATGTGCTTAGTTCATTTATGATGAACCGGGTTCTTTGTCATACTAATTAGACTAGTGTTGTCACAAAAAATAGGAATGTATCCAATCTCTATACCAAAGTCCATGAGTTGTTGCTTGATCCATAGCAACTGAGCACAGCATAAGGCTGCAACCACAAATTCAGCCTCAGCAGTAGACAAGGCTACTAAATTTTGTTTCTTGGTGGCCCAAGACACAAGGCAAGAGCCCAAAAAGTGAGCCATGCCTAAAGTACTTTTCCTATCAACCAGGAAACCTGCATAATCTGCATCAGCATATCCTACAAGGTCGAAATTACTACATTTAGGATACGAAAGGCATAAATCAGTAGTGCCTTTCAGATATCTCATAATTCTCTTCACTTCAGTTAGATGGGATTCCTTTGGATTTTCCTGAAACCTAGCACACAGTCCTACACTGAACACAATATCAGGTCTACTGGCAGTGAGATATAATAAAGACCCAATCATCCCTCTGTATAGCTTCTGATCAACGGATGAACCAGGTTCATCCACATCTAATTTTGTGGTTGTGGCTATGGGGGTGTCAATTTCCTTTGAGTCTTCCATTTTAAATCTTTTGAGCAATTCCTTCACATATTTTAGTTGATGGATCATTGTTCCATTTGAGTTTTGCTTGATTTGCAAGCCTAAGAAGAAGTTTAGCTCACCCATCATACTCATCTCAAACTCACTCCACATAAGTTTAGCAAATTCCTTACTCAATTTTTCAGAGGTCGCCCCAAATATAATGTCATCCACATATATTTGCATAAATAGGAGATCCTTACCTTTTTTCTTTAAGAACAAGGTACTGTCAATTTTACCTCGTTTGTATCCATGTTCTAGCAGGAATTTTGATAGTCGCTCATACCATGCTCTTGGTGCTTGTTTGAGTCCATACAAAGCCTTGTCAAGTTTGTATACATGGTCAGGTGTCTCCTTGCTTTCAAAACCTGGAGGCTGTTTTACAAATACTTCTTCCTTTAGATAACCATTGAGGAAAGCACTCTTTACATCCATCTGATGGAGAGTGAATTCCATGTGTACAGCAAATGCTATAAGAAGTCTGATTGCCTCCAATCTTGCCACAGGGGCAAAGGTCTCATCATAGTCAATTCCCTTTTCTTGACTATATCATTGGACAACCAGTCTGGCCTTGTTTCTTGTAACAGTTTCATCCTCATCGCGTTTGTTCCTGAAAACCCACTTGGTGCCAATTACTGATCTGTCTAGTGGTCTAGGTACCAAGTTCCATACTTGACTTCTTTCAAATTGATTCAGCTCTTCTTGCATGGCATTTACCCAGTCAGCATCCTGTAAGGCTTCACCAATGTTCTTTGGTTCAATCAAGGATAGAAAGGCATCAAACGCACACAGATTTTTCAAGGAGGATCTTGTTTTGATTCCGGATGTCAAATCTGTTATGATGTTCTCAAGATGGTGATAACTCTGATATCTGTGTGTCTTGAGTACCAATTGTTCACTTCTAGATGATCCCATGATGTCTTGTTGTTGTGGAACAGGATCAGGGCCAAGGTCCAGAGTACTTTGCTGTTGAGTTCCCCCTGTCATGTTGCTCGGGGTAGTTGGACCTGGTCCATCACCTGCTCCATCTTCCATAATTGCTTCAATTTGTTCACTGCTTCTGACCAGTCCAAGCTCCTCATCTTCTGGTTCCTGTCTCTCAGAAAGAGTGTTAGTTTCATCAAAAACAACATGCACACTCTCCTCTACACACATAGTTCTTTTATTATAAACTTTATAAGTTTTGCTATGTGATGAATATCCCAAGAATACTCCCTCATCAGTTCTGGGATCAAATTTACCTAGGGAATCTTTGCCATTGTTATGCACAAAGCACTTGCATCTGAAAGCCCTAAGGTGGGATATGTTGGGCTTTCTCCCTTTAAGTAATTCATAAGGAGATGTCTCTACCAGTGGCCTGGTCATGCATCTATTTATTATGTAGCATGCAGTGTTTATTGCTTCTGCCCAGAAGCGGTGAGGTAGTTTTCTAGAAAGAAGCATGGTTCTAGCCATGTCTTCAAGAGTTCTGTTCTTGCTTTCAACAACCCCATTTTGCTATGGGGTTCTAGGAGCAAAAAAGTTGTGATTGATACCATGTTCATCACAGAACTCAACAAACTTTGCATTCTCAAATTCAGTACCATGATCAGATCTTATTGATGCTAGTTGATTTCCCAACTGTTTTTGAGTTTTTCTAACAAATGAAGTGAACATATCAAATGCTTCATCTTTAGATGTCAGAAATAAGGTCCAAGTGAACCTTGAGTAATTATCAACTAGCACCATTACATATTTCTTACCACCTCTGCTCAGAGTTCTCATAGGACCAGATATGTCCATATGAACCAGTTCCAATGTCCTGCTGGTACTGACCATTTTCTTGCTTTTGAATGAGGATCTTACCTACTTCCCCCTTGCACATGCCTCACAAAATTTTTCATCCTTGAACTTAATGTTAGGGAGCCCTACCACTAAGTCCTTAGAGACTAATTTGTTAAGCTGATTCAGACTCGCGTGACCAAGTCTTTTATGCCAAAGGAGGGGATCACTGTCCAACACACTTAAGCAAGTGCGTTCATTTTCAGACAGTGTGGACAAGTCTATGACATAGATGTTATTCATTATTTTTACCTGCAACAAAATCTTGTCAGTAAGCAGGTTAATCACAAAATATTTTGTGGAAGTGAAAGCAACCAAGTTACCTCTGTCACACAATTGTGACACACTGATCAGGCTATATTTCAAGCCATCTATCAAGTACACATGTTCAATGGAACGTGTGTCATCCTTACCTACCTTACCAACCCCTATAATTTCACCTTTCTTTCCATTTCCAAAGGAGACATTTCCTCCTTTGAGGTTTTCAAGTGAAAGGAACTGTTCCTTGTTCCCTGTCATATGTTTTGAGCAGCCACTATCCAAGTACCAAATTTGGCTGCTTCCTCTCACTTGAACCTACAAAAAGAAATCAGGGGTTAGTTTTAAGAACCCAAACTAGTTTGGGTCCTTTTCTATGAGAGAAAGGATGAATCAAGCTTTTTCTGGCCCAATTTGGTAACCAGTTTTTCTTTTTAACAAAACTCTTATTTCTTCGACTGGCCTGCTCTTTTGCAGTACATTCAATTTTGTAATGACCAGTTTTACCACAATGGGTGCAGATTTTATTCTCATGGAGAGTGAGATACTTTCTTTTGGGAACCCACTTAGGCAGTTGACTCCCAAAGCCAAGTCCTCTTCGGTTTCTACTAGGATTTTCTTGAAGCCATGTCAAGTCATCAGAGGATTTATTCCATTTACAAGTTCGATCTAACTCATGTTTGACTTTACCAAGTTCTTATTTTAGGGTCCTTATTCGTTCATCCTTGGTATACATCTTATATTTTAGTTTTCCCATATTTTCTTCTAACATGGTATGAGAATGATCAACAATCTTTTTACTGGATCCTAGCTTTAACTTTAAATTTTCAGATTTTAGCTCTAGAATCTCAGTTTCAAGTTGATGAACCTGGTTCATCAGGACAGTGTTTTTCTTTTCAGATTCACTTACTCTGATTTCCAGGTTCATGCATATTGCTTTTAGCATTGAACATTCTTTAGAGAGTTGTTCTTTCTCTTTTGTTATTTCTTCAGAATCATCCATGAAATCCAGTAGCAACTCA
>ML291034.1:7153-84728 GCA_005239495.1 Nicotiana undulata | reverse complement strand
GGGGGGGGGGGGGGGGGGGGAATCTCTTGATTTACGGAAAGGAACAAGTAAAAATAAAAATATATATTTAGTATACTGGGTACATAAAAGTGAGAGGATGGAGTATCATTATAAAATGTCTTACAACTTGTTTAAATGGTTGTTACATGTCATTTCATAATGTATCGTATTGTATTGTATTATATTGTTTGATGGATACAACGTTTGAATATATAGTGCGTATCGTTTGTCGTGGTTTCATGATGCCACACACCAATAATATGAAGAATATACTTGTAAAATTACTAAAAAAAATATAGGATAATGAGGAGAATTATTAAATAAAAAAGTAGGGTAAACGATAAAATGTAATTATTTAATGATAAAAAAGGGTAAGATGCGAGACAAAAGTAAGATAACGATGCCACCACACCAAGTCTGTCATTACATAAAGTGACACTTTTATTGTTGCGTAACGAACAATTTAACGATACGATACAATAAAATTAAGTAACAATTAAAATAAATATTATATTTAAAATAACAATGCGATACAATACAATATGTAACAACCATCCAAACAAGTCGTTACTTGTAAATAAAACATCTGTAGTATATACGCATAACAAATAATTAAAACATATGGTGCAACGTGAAGATTGGTCTTTGTCTATTTGCATATCAAATTAGTGGCTTAATAAGTAAGCATCTCAAAATAATTATGGATTTATGGCTTAAGTAACCTGATTTTATTAGCTATTCATTGCATCTACATCCATGACAACAGGCTTCTATGGAGAACCATGCTCGAGGTTTGTGAAACTAAATCCTCATTCTCTGTCTCCATATTATTAAGTATCTTTAAACTCTTCCCACTCTATGTATTGTTAATGTAAAAAAAAATTAGGAAAAGATAGCAAAGAAAAAAAAGAAATTCTTCGCTCCTTGGCTCAGCATTATAGCACATAGGGTCTTTCCTAGTAATTTTACTTTATAAACTTTGTTCTCCTAAAACTAAGTTAAACGAAAAATAAAACAACGCTAGATTTTAGTTATTAGTGCTATTACAATCTGTTTGCATTTGGTTTCGAAGTTTACTTTTGAGATCCTTTAGTAATGCAATTTGGTGATATTGCTAAAAACATGGCATTGAAGATTTGGATCCAAAGAAGTAAGGAGGACTTTAGTTTGGAATTTCTTTATGTCGCGATCCAATTCTATTATAGGCTGTGAAGGCGTCCAGCGTCGCTGCTAGGCAAGCCAACGGTGAACTAATCACATGATTTCTCTTTTTAATAAATTTTCAAGTAATTAAACTTTCCTTAATTTAAAAGATTTAATAAATACATATTTAAACTAAATAAACTGAGTGCAATCATAACCATAGAACGAACCAAAATCACAAGTCTACTAGTGTGTGGCAAGACCTGGTGTCACAAGAGTATGAGCTACTAGTATAATATATAAAAGAATACTACTCTACTGTCTGAAATAAAATAGACAAAAGAAAGTCTCTGGCTGCTGCAGAACAGCTCAGGAGGCAGCTCACCGTGTAGTCTCATAAACAGGATCAAGCGTGCGCGCCAGACTAATACCCAGATGCACCTGCCCCAGATCCTGCACATTAAGTGCAGAAGTGTAGCGTGAGTACATAAACAACATGTATCCAGTAAGTATCCAATCTAACCTCGAAGAAGTAGTGACGATGGGTCGACTTTGACACTTACTATGGGCTAACAATAAAAAGTCAAAATAATAACTAAGCATGGATTACATAAATATAGCTGAAAACTCAATAACATGAATAATGACACTTCTTCCGCTAAGAGTATATCTCAAGTTTATTTTCCATCATTTAACAATTTATATCTCAGTCAATGAACAATATCAATTATAATTGGTTCCAAAAATTCATCATGTGCAAATTATGTCGTGGTCATACGGTCTGGTCCAACATAAAAATATTTAAACTATGCATTGTCGATGGTCGAACGACACAACCATAAATGCATCTATCTGCTACCGAGGCGTTTGGCCCGCTCCACAAATAGAAAATACTTTAAAGAAACACAAATTTTCAATAACAGTCAAGTTTCCCATTCACAACTTCAAGTAAGTGAAATTTACCTTTTACGATTCTTTTATCAATTTTCAATATGACTTAAGCAATTAAGTTTACAAGTAGGGTAAACATTGCAAGTATATATAGCATGATATGGGTCCTACACTACCCGGACAATAGCATAGTTGGTAGCTATGTACGGACTCTCGTCACCTCGTGCGTACGTAGCCCCCACAAATAGGAACGCATATTAGTTAATTCACCTATTAGGTTGATTCCATCTTACAAGCTTAGAAAAGAGACGTACCTCGTCTCAAAGCTACTTTCCGATCCAAGATTGTGCTCAAGCCCTCAATCTGGTGCCAAACGACTCGAAACTAGTCAAATATTATATAAAATAATCAATACATGTTCAAAAGTTCATATCCTAACTATCAAAGTGATTTCCCAAGCCTATTAGAAGAATCCCTAAAAATTCACTCCCGGGCCCACGTGTTCGGATTCAAGAAAATTTTGAAGAAAGTTGTTACCCATAACCGCATGAACTCAAATATATAAATTTCACTAAATTCCATAATAAATTTCGTGGTTAAATCTCACTTTTATCAAAAATTTAGGTTTTTCATCAAATCCATAAATTCCACAAATTTACATGTTAAAATCTACCCATAATCAATGTATTAAACTCACCTTAGGTAGAAATTACTTACCCTTAATAGATAGGTTGAAATCCCCCTTTTTGAAGGTCCAAAACCGCCTAAGTGTGTGAAAAATTGGAGGAAAAGGTCTAAATCCCGTATTTAAAACAAGGATTCTGCCTAGCTAAATTCCCTTTCTTCGCGAACGCAGAAAAGCCTCGCGCTCACGAAGGTCAAAGCTGCCTGGGCACCACGAATACGACAGCTCTAACGCGAATGCGAAGAGCAAAGTGTACTGGTCCTCCCCGGCCCCATTTCCTCTACGTGAACGCGAGGAGGTTTCGCGAACGCATAGACCTAGGCTCACAAGGTTTCGCGGACGCGAGAGCCCGACCACGAACGTGAAGGGAGATTGCCCACTACCCTCAAATCCTTCTTCGTGAACGCGATGGGCCTCCCGCGTCCGCGAAGAAGGAAACCAGAACTGAAAAATCTGGTTTCGTAAACTTAGCTTCGGGCGGTCCAAAACGCACCCGAGCCCTGGGGACCCCGTCCAACTACACAAACAAGTCTATAAAGATAATAAGGACATGCTCGAACTCTCGAAACGCGTAAAACAACACACCCCAAAACCAAATTGAATCAAAATAAGAACTTCAAGTTTTCGAATCGCTCCGAACGCGCCGAATCATATTTAAACTACTTGGAATGAAACCAATTTTACGTGCAACTCTTAAATCACCATACGAAACTATTCCCGGTCTCGAAATTCCATTTTTACCCTGTTATCATCAAAACCTACTCCAAACCAAATTTAAAGAACTTCAAAACCTTTAGAGAGCCAACTTTTACTATTAGGCGCCGAATCGCCCCCGGGTCACCCAAAACTCGGTCCGAACATACGCCCAAATCCGAAATCATCACACGAACTTATTGGAACCGTCAAATCTCGATTCCGAAGTCGTTTGCTCAAAATGCTGACTGAAGTCAAACTTATCCTTTTTAGCCAACCTTAAGGAACCAAGGGTTCCGATTTCAACCCGAACCCTTCCAAATCCTGAACTATCTATCCCGCAAGTCATAACACAGTAAAAGCACATACGGGGAGTCTTATTTAAGAAAACGGGGTTCTAAAAAGCAAAACGACCGATCGGATCGTTACACTTTAATTATCGTAGAACAATCTCCAGTATGGAACTAATTAAGTAGTTTTCAACTTGCAAATGATATAGCAAGTCAAATTTCAGAAAAAGAAAGAATCAGATAAAGCGTTAATTGATACTTAATTCGAATGATTACTTAGTATATAATTTTAATGAGTCAATTATTACTAATATTCTTATATATTTTGGCAAACGAGCTACGTGCAAAAGTATGATGCACATCATTGACATTTTGATTGGTTTCTGAAATAATCAGCTTATCAGATACTAAGTAGAAGCCCGTGAGACATGCCCCGAGTTTCATTCTCCTAAATAAAAAAGAAATTCAAGAATATTTTCGTTCCTATTTTAATTCAATTGGTCAACTAACTTAACCACACTTCAACTCCGATTTTCGGCTGCACACTCGAAAAACCAAAACTACAACAACCCAAAAAGAAACACACCCACAGAAAAAAGAGTTTAAATTTTGTCCGCTATAACTCAATAATGACAATATTTACGTAATCTCAAATTATAATTAAAACATATTCAGGATTTTACATTAATGAATGTGACCTACTACTACATCCAATATTTCTTTGTATCAATCATGGACGAATTCGTATAGATATATACTTTTAAATAAGAGTTTGCAACTGTAAGTAAATTTGTATAAATGTTATGTAATTTAATAATAAAAATAATTAATCTGTTGTCACATATTAAATATTACTATGTGTTTAAAATCTTTATAAAACTGAAATCTTAAAATCAACTACTATGTAAAAGTCTAGTGGAATACACAACTCGATTACGTAGGGATCGAATCCACTTAGTGCCGCCGCAAATCAATGATTCTGTACACCACGCGCGGCTGTCCACGTGGGACAAAAATATCTTTCGCACGCCGCAGCCACCTGATCTCCGCCGTAACCTCCGCCGTAATCAAGAACCTTACTTTATAGTTTATACTGTACAGTGTACACCAACGCATGCTGAGTTGTTGACTATTGCAACTTGCAAGAATTTTAAAAAATTGTGTACACTTTTAATTAGTTTTTTGGTTATTTTTGTATGGAGACTTGATACAATTTGATCCTTCTAACTTATAGAGTGCCTTCGACGGCTTCCTTACGAAAACTCGTGCCATTAGTCGTCTATGGAGATCTTGCATTCGGTATATATTGATCCAGATTCGCAGTAAAAAATGTATTATGAAGGATTTAAATGTTATTTATCAAAGAAGATTCTATTTCATGCATTTAAATTTGAGTAAATTTTATAGATCGTCATCTAATTTTTGGTTTCGTTACACAAAGTCATTTTTTTTTTGTCACACAAAAATTATTTTACTTTGTTTCGGTTATCACAAATTATTTTGGCGAATTTGACAAAGTTCCCACCTGAAAAATGACGTGGCAACCTTAATTAGTATTTTATATTGATTAAGCAAGTTAAATATAGTATTAACTCGTGTCTTGACCCATAAAATACTTGACCCAATTGTCCGAATGAAGCTCATTTTTCTCCATACTCTGCACCCGCCGTGATTTACCTTGACCCATTTTAAGTGAAACTTAAGAAAATCTTTAGTTCTTTCAATGAAACTAATTAAAATGCAAAAATGGGATACATTAAACTGCAAAATAAAAAAGAACTAAATAAAGTGAAATCATTTCATAACACTAATTAAGGCTGCCACGTTACTTTTCAGGTGGGAATTTTGTCAAATCCGGCCAAAATGATTTTATCCGAGTAAAGTTAAATAATTTTTGTGTGACAAAAAAAGAATAATGCTTTTTGTATAATGAAGCTAAAAGTTGGATGATCATCCATAAAATTTACTCATTTAAACTTAGAACTTCTAATTAAGAATGAAAGAATATTTGTTGTGAAGGCACTTTAGTTATTATTTTAAAAGTACAACATCAGCCGTTTAAGTGGAGATTAGAAAAAGGCATACTAAATTCCCCTATAATAACAAAAGCATAACATGGCAAATGCAAGGTCCTCATTACATCAATTATCACATAAATCATGACCAACACATATATTTTAATTTGGTTAGACTTGTGGTTAGGAGCTAATGAAGATGTTAATATTATCTCTAATCACTTCATTCATTAAAGATAATCCCATCATATGGTTTGTGGTTGTTGGTGATCTCTCATTGAATGACTCAATCAAACCCCATTTATTTATAATTAAGTATAATATGCTTACAATCGTGCCACCAATTTGAAGCCAATGCTAAAATAAAAGCTGAAATTACAAATGGTTGCATCTTGAATTGGACCATTTCCATTTTCCACTGCCCTCAAACACTATCATGTGACTGACTACCCCATGATTGTTATCAATTAAATTACTACAAAATGATTTGACTATTGCTTATTTATTGTATCATAAATTCATGTATTGACTTCTCTCTTTTTCTAAATATAAGATTCACATACTTCTTCCAACCTCATTGACACAGCCTTTAAATTATTGTCTTTGGCAAGTTTCGTTCAAAATTTATCCTTCGCTGGTCTTTGGAAATCTTTTACTGGTTTATTTTAATTTTCAATATCCTTCTTGAAAAATGATTGCGACAGAGTGAGTTACACATATACCTGTGATGATAACACAAAATATAGTAGAAGAACATAGTGGACCAAGGGGCCCAAATAATGATAAAATATGAGATTGTATTTATTCTATGTCTGATTATAAATATTAGCTAATGACGTAATAAATTTTATAGCAAATGATGAAGATTAATTATCTCATATAGAGTGTGAGATAACTAATCACATAAGATATCTTTGTTTATTCCACAATTGAACCAAACGATCCGTAAAATTTTATTTAAGTAGTACTAATTACCAAATACCAATCGACTGGGATAAAATTTGTTATCGGTAAAATAAGTGTGAAAGTTAGAAGAATATAACCGGAAAAGTGAAATGAACGTAATGATGCACATACGTACTATTCACATAAAATAAAATTCAGACGTAATTAATTGCAATTTAAGTTATTTTAGAACAAAAATAGTACTTTCTGAAATGAAAAGATGGTTGACCAAGGTTATAGTTGTCGTTTAGCTTAAATGTAAAAGTGATTTGTTGATGTAATTTTTTTTTAAAGCTAACACTACAAAATTTTAGAAGATATCTCTTTCATTTCTCAATTTCATCTCCTATTACAATTTGAGGTATACTTTACTTTCAACTTTTTCCCAAATATTTTTCTAATTTGTAAAAAAATTGATTGTTTTATCTTTTTTTTCTTCCTGTTATACTTGTTCAAGTTCCCCCAGACTTCTCAAACAATTCTTTTTCGAGTTCTTTCCATTTTTTCAATTAGGTATTGCTACTTTCAGGTCTGCTCCTTTTTTATTGTTATTTTTCAATTCTTATTGTTTTTCCCTTATTATATTTTTCAATCTTATTTGATTTTTGTAGTTAGAGAGTTAGGCGTAAGTTTGAAGATTTTATGGTAGAACTTGGAGTTATTCGCCAATAACAATATTGGTCTTTTTCTATGCATTCGTTGCTCTTTAAAGGTTGAATCTATGGGTACAAGCTTTATAATATGTATGGAGGTAATAATCTTTTATAGTATACTTAATTTTTAGTGTACATACATCTGAGTGTTTTTGTTGTGAGTGCTTTATGGGGATATTTGGGGTTGTGTTTTACTTTAATTTTCTCGATATAATCATATATTTGACATGGTCTACTAATTCGATAAAGTTAAAACAGTAAATAATTTTATAATTTAGAAGAATGGAATAAATTTACACGGTTGAATATGCACAATGGAATTTTATATTCATGCAAATTATATTTTTTCTCTGCCTTTATAAATTTTGTTGTCTGCTTTTTAGGGAATGTCTGTGCACTGCTCCCTTTTTCGGTTTGTTCTCGATGAAACTAAGTGATAAAAAAATATCCAGAAGCTTATTGAATTTTCATCCCGATTTTATGTTTACTGAATTCTGATACAAAGAATTTTTTTACTGAAATTTGGTCGATCATCTCTATAGTGAAGATGAAGGTCCTCATACCGCTTTCTTAATATTTCTCTAAACGCATTTAGAAGTACCCACTTTAGAAGTAAGAGTGCATAATATTTTTTTTAATTGTGAATTTAAATTTTAAATGAGTGCAATTAGTTAACTAATTTTACAAATATGTTAAACTTAACACAATGTTATTTGTCAAATAATATGAATTCTCCCTTGATAGGAAAATATGCTCCACAAACATATAGCAAGTTTCTTCTCTATTTCTTTATTGTAAGATCATGTGATTGATAGCGAATAATCTTAATTGAAGATAAGAATTTTTCGTGCTACAACGATAGGGAATCGACCAACCTTCATTCATTGAAAATGAGTAATTCTGGATATGAAATAATTTTCTTTTGCTAATAATGTGATGCCTATACTATATGATCATCGAGCTCTATTTGGGCGAAAATTCAAACCCTTTCAAATGTAATAGTTATATTGTTTCGCCTCATTTGATGTTTTCAATTCTAACGAGTTCTCACAATTACTGAAAAATAGATTAAGAATCCTAATATTATTAACTTTGTATTGACATCTTCTCCAACTTATTACAGTGATTAGTACAAAAATATATTGATTTTAATATTTTTTTGTCAATTATAACGTTCTTCCTCTATCTGCGCCAAATAAAATTGTACATTGTTAAGTTTGAAAAGAATAGTTCTTTGAACTATATTCACAACTCTCTACTTCGCATGGGGTGAATGGATCATTCCCTTCATTCCAAGTGATAGAGAGAGTAACCTAAATGTGGCTAGACTTTTGTGTGGGTTCCACTAATAATTTTTGTTTTGTTTTGAATTGGCAAAATATAAATTGACCTTTAAGTTGTGTTTAACGTCCAGACAGACACCTCAACTGACCATTTATCATTTTGACACTTCAAGTGGTTATCAAATGTATCTTGTGAACACCCGAGTTCGGTAGTTCATATGTGTGAGTTACGCTCGCCTCCATTCTTTCTCCGATGAGAGATGACATCTCCACCCTCGTTCATCTCGCCCTCTTTTCCTCTTCCAAACTTCTCTTCCCCATCTACCACATGTAACAAAATTCACAATCTCTTATTCCAAAAGACAACCTAATTACGCAATTATTTGGCTTGCTGGTAGGTTGAATTAGGTATTCACATAGTTCAGCTACTATTTTTTTATCATTGTGCTTCGTTTCTTACGAAACCGCCACCAATGGAATCAAGCATAAAGAGTGGAGCTTTGCTTCCAGATGTTTAAAGACAACTTAATTGGACCATGGAAGATTTCAAATTTTCAACCTTAGAAGGGAATTGGAGAAAGTAAATAGATGGAAATGGGACAGAAAATTTATGGGTGGTCAATTGATATTATTATTGTGTGGTGGATATTATTACTTGGTTTTATTTTAAGACTGAATTAGAGGAGGTGTATTCACGTTGGAAGGTGAATAAGCTACTGATGTTGCCATGTTTAGGTCAGAAAAGTTTGATGGTGAAGATGAATTATTTTGGGAAGAAAGTAGAATTACTGTGGGAAGTATTACAAATATAGTGGACCCACATAAAAGTATGGTTGATCCACATAAAGTAAGGTTAAATTTTATTTAAAAAGAAAAAAACATAATTTTGATGGTTTCACGTGCTCAGACGTGAATACAAAACAAACTTTACTATGTCAGTGTGAGTGTTCACGAGAACGTACTCCAATTGAAAAGAAGTGTCTAATTGATAATGGGATCATTTGAGGCGTTTATGTGGTTATTCTGGACGACTTAAACATGTTGTTTATATATTTCGCCATTTGAATTTAATTTAGTTTTTACAGAATAACAAATTGTGCATAAATATTTATCTGGTTAGCTCCTTAAAATTTAATTGTTCGTATATTGAAGAAACACATTGTTGTTGTTATTATCTATTGATATTGTTGAACTGATTTTTAATTAGCTAAATACTGAATCATTATTTTTTTTCATTCTTTCTTACTGCTCTTCACTTAACAGTTTTTTATAAGATTGCTACATTGGTTCTTTGTTGGACTTCTTCCTTCATGTAAAATTTACAAATTAAATGGTTGATAAAACTTTCAACTCCGCTTGTGAGTAGATTTTAGATTAATGACTTTGGCAGGGAACTTTCTGGTACTTTTAGATTTTGTGAAGTTATGATATTCTCACACACTCAACCTTTTCAAGAAAGTAAATACACATCAAGCACGAAGAAGCATAAAATATGGACAAAGATGTATGGTGGTGTTGAGTTACCTATTTGTTTGGTCTTATATGTGGTCATGCTGTTAGAGTAGCTACTTACGAGCAAGAACTATTGTTATTACTCAGTCATGATGGACGGTCATTTTGTAAGATTATCTTTGTGAATATAATTTCAAAGGAGCAAAATTTTATTTTCTCGAACAAATTATGAGTCTGTATATTCAAAGTAATAGACAGTTTTCGATGTTATTACTTTTACAAAGAATGAAACTTTGTCTCTATATTTGTGAAATTGTAATCATTTAAAATATAAAAAAATTATTTGTAATTTCAAATATTGGGCCGTGCTATGCACGAACAAACCTCCTCTAGTTATAATAAAGATAAGCCATAAATTTTGGCATGGAAATACAATGAAACTAAAGGACAAACAGAATTAACGGCCATGGAGCAGCTAATGTGAACTTATCTGGTCAATTAACGCAGAATAGAATCATCGAGAGAGTTGAATGAAAACTGACAGGTGTAAGCTACCTACTGACAGGTGTCATTAGGTTCTCCAAATGTCGTCATCTTATTGGCTGAAAATCCTAATTTGATGAATCTTTAGCTAAGAAAAGACCGGTAGATAGAAACGAATTAAACGCAGAAGGAGAGCGTGACAAATGAGGATGGTTAAAATTGTAAACACAATGGGCGAAAAGGCTATAAAAGGAGACATATGAGAAGATAAAGGGCACAAAATTAAAAAGAGTGAGGCTGAGAGAGAGAGAGATACACACATCTATTTCTCACACCTGCACACACTACACACACAAAATTAAATTCTTCAAAAAACTTCATTTTTCGTTGTTTTTGTTTTCTTTCCCCCTTCTGTATCATCCCGTTTCTTTAATCCCTTTCTGTAAACAATCTGTCTTTTCAAGAAGGTTTTATGGGTTTGTGTTTTTCAGGTTTTTTGAATTTGTAAAAAAATTGGAGAAAATGCAAACTTAAAAGGAATTTTTCTTAAAAGCTAGGTGTTTTCAGAAACGAGATTCAAGATTTTCAGTAAATTTGTAGAGTTCTTTCTTTTATAATCTATTTTCATCAAAAATCAGCTTAGAGGGCTTATTAGTTGTCCCTTCTAAGGTTGATTATTTGAAGGGAAAAAAGGGGTTGTTATTTGAAGACCCTCTTTGAATCCACTTATTTTTTTTTTCTTTGTAGTCAACCCTGTTCTTTTATTTGATAAGAAACAGGTTGGTTTTATTAATTCTTTTTTAATTAAATTTGTGTGAAGATTTAGGCATGGCAGCTACAATGGATTTTTGGACTAATACACTTTTAGATCTTAATTCATCAAACTCATTGCAGGTTGGTGGTGAACTCATGGAAGCACTTGCACCTTTTATCAAAAGTGCTTCTCCTATAAATTATCCTCCTTTTTCACCTCCTTCTTCTTTCTCTTTTCCCTCCACAAATTCTCAATCTTTTCCCATCACTACCACTACTACTTCTACTTCTACTTCTACTTCATATCCCTATGATTCATTTTCTTTACCATCTCAGCCCAATATGAGCTATGATGGTTGCTCTACTTCTACGACCATAAACCCTACTTTTTCACAAGGGTTTTCGGGTTTCGAAATGGAGCAACCGGGCTCAATTGGGTTCGATCAATTAACACAAGCTCAGGTTCACCAGATCCAAGCTCAAATCTACCTCCAAAACAACTACCAACAGCAACAAATGATGTCACCAGCTGTCACTTTCCGAGATTCTTTGTCACATCACCATAACCATCATGCTTCTCTTTTGAGCCCAAAGCCGGTTTCCATGAAGCAATCGGGCTCACCACCCAAACCCCCAAAGCTTTACCGTGGTGTTAGACAACGCCATTGGGGGAAATGGGTGGCAGAGATTCGATTGCCCAAGAACCGGACCCGGCTTTGGCTTGGTACCTTTGACACTGCTGAGGAGGCTGCCTTGGCTTATGACAAGGCGGCCTTTAAACTCAGGGGTGACTTTGCTCGTTTGAATTTCCCCCACCTCCGCCACAACGGCTCGTTAATTGGCGGCGAATTCGGCGAGTACAAGCCGCTTCACTCCTCAGTGGATGCTAAGTTACAAGCCATTTGTCAAGACTTGGCTCAAGGGAAGAGCATTGACACTAAAAAGAAGCGGAAAGTGTCTTCCAAGAAAGAGGAAAGCAAGACGGCTGAAGTTGGATCAGAGAGTGATGGATCGGGTTCCGGGTCGGGTTTCGTATCGGGCGGGTCGTCGCCCATTTCTGATTTAACGTTCACGGAGTTTGTCGAGGAGGATTCTATTTGGGATATGTGTTCGGAGAATTTCATGTTGCAGAAACATCCATCCCATGAGATTGATTGGGCTTCTCTGCTATAATTTAGTCAAATTTAGAAATTGGGATAATGTAATTTTTGTAATTCTTTGTTTATAGATGTTTGTCGGTAGGATTAGGGGACAGGCCATTGCAATGAGTTTTTGGTAATTGCATGGTTAGTCCTTAGATTTATTGAAAATCCTATTATTTTAGTTATTTTTTTTCCAGGTAGGATCCAAACAGGCCAGCTGGTGTTTTTTGTCTAAGCTAGGCCACTGGATTTGGTGATTTTTATATGTTGTATTTTTGCTTTGTAATTTGTATTCATAGTTTTCTGGTTGAACTCATGTCTTAGCCGTATATTCAGTGCTCATCATTCAGTATCTGTGAAATCTCATAGGAGTACTATTCTATTTTAACAAGTAAAATTTACAAATTTAGCCATTTTGGAGATAGGACAATAGATAACTACAAAACTTTTAGTCTAGAGCCGTTAAAATTTGTACTGCCTTTTAAGTTGTTGTTAAGCTCATGAAAAATATTTTTATTGGATTTTAGAAAAACACGTATTGATTATCAAGGAGTTGTGGTTTTGATATTTGGAAAAACTTTTTTCCCCCAAAGAAGCGGCCTTTGACTTTGCTTTTGATTAAATTATTAAATATTAGGTTCTGAAAATGAATTTCCAAGTTATACTGTAGTGATAGTGCAATTTTTTTGGGCACTGCCATATATTTATATCCATTAATAAAATGGTGAAAGTACTTGAAGTTATCTTCTTTTTTCTACCGCCAGCCAAGCGGTGGATAAGACTGCTCTTTATTTAACCAGAGGTTTTAAATTCGAGTTTATACGCGTTTCTTTTCGAATGGGATATTACGCGGTGCGAATCAGAATATAGTCGAGCTCTAATGCGGGCAGAGACGGATTTAGGGGGCGGGAGGGGGTTCACCCGAACCCTTTTGCCGAAAAATTACACTGTATATATAAGGTAAAATTTATTTTTTACCTTTATATATTATATTTTAAACCCCTTTAGCACAACTTAGAAGGGTAATTTAGTGGTCAACGGGGTTCAAAACCTACTTAAGGTCCTAAATTTAGATTCTCACTAGCTACAATTTTTTTTTTGAACCCTCTTTACGGAGATCAACACCGAGCGGGAAACAAAAAAACCTTCTCTTTTCTTATTATTTACAAGTTTATCCCCATCTCAAAAATTGGAAAAGTAGTTTGAATTTTGAAGGGTCTAAAACCTCAAGAAATGGAAATGGGGAGACCAAGTCAATCCTTCCAAATCGAACTACCAAATCTCCCCAGATTCTAAGGATAGAGATAACTTCCACTACTTGACAAGTGTTTAAGATGCCAAATAGCTGTCAACTCGTTACTTGTTAAGCAATAAAATCAGCTGCTACCCTTAATTACTTTCACAAAGTTAGCTTAACATTAAATTAAAGGGATAAAAAGAAGAACAGAAACAAAATAAGTATACAAAAACTTTAATAAATCAATAAAAGAAGAAGAGTGCTATTGCAGAAAAAAGTATGAATGAAAGAATTTTTATTTAATTTGAGATGAATTACCATGAAATATTATTTATAGGAAAAAAGATTTCTTTAAAATATAGTTATTTACCTTAAATATAATTTTATCTATAACCCCACCTTTCTTCCCCCTAACTGTCTATTCAACAGATAATGTGCCTCGTTAAAACCTTAACTAAAAAAACCTCAGTGGGAAACAAATAGGAAAAAGAATACACATATTTAGAAACATGCCTTTTGGTTATCTCGTTGAAAACCTTGCAAGGTAAATTCAGTGGACAAAAAATTGTAAGGGAAAAAGAGTGCAACGCGTATTAGCTCTCCCTGATAAGAGCATCAATATATTCACATTTTTGCGTCTTCGCATTCCAATCTTGTGCACCATCTTCAAAAGATCGTTGGTAGAGATTTGATAAACAAATCAACTATATTAACTTGAATGAATATATTGCATTTTTAATTCATCATTCTTGATAGATGTATATTGTCTTCATCTAATGTCGTAGAATGGCTTTTCATTATCTCCATAAAAGTTTTTTTGCTATCACATTATATTGCTTATAGTTATAGCAAGATACATATGTGCACAAATTGCACTTAGGATGTGGTACATCAGGACCAGAAATTGTATATGCTTTATGTGATTTAAATTCTTCAGGGATTGTCATATAAGTTAGTCATATAAGCCATATAAATGCACTTTAGATTTACATCAAATTTTCATGTCATACTAGTCATAAGATAGATAAAGGTGATTGCACACCCACCATTGACCGTATACTTTCAAGTGTTTGAACTGCATGTCCAAAACTACATGTCTTTCCTATGAAACCAATTCTACTTGAATTGTTTCCTAGACTTAAGATCCTCGTAAATATTTAGCGCTATCATAGATGTCGTTGATGAACATTTTATATCGGTTCCAACAATCTTTTTTCATAAAGACATGACATATGGATCTCTTTATCCTCTCTTGCGATTTTATGAAGTATTATGTCATGTGATCTTCTAGATCACTTGCCACTTTATTATGATCATTGATCATTTGCTCATCTTCTTTATCAAGAATTTTATTTGAAATTAATTTGTCTATACGCATTAAGCATACCATAGACTTTGTCCTTCTAGGACTTATTCTAATAGGAGTATTTGTAGTGAGAATATAGTTACTTTCTTTGGGTCAGCAAATGCATTCGGCATGTTTTGCAATATATTGTATATGAAATTATCTTTTTATGAACTTCAAGTTCATATTATCTTATTCGAAAATCTGGATGTACAAATAATAATTATTTCCACGTAACTTTTTCTCAATCGTTTATCATGTCTCTCCCTCATGTTAGAAAAACTAACTTATTTTTTTAACTTTTAGAACTCATCTTTGTGCTTTATGGTGTTAATCAAAATATACACCGCACTCAAGTATTCATTGACATCAATATGCTCAATATTATGTAAAAGTTGAGACCCATACACATATCCCAAAGCCTGGTGACCAAAGCAAATGCCTCTACTCAATTGGTTAGAGTCTTGTGCTGATAATGTGTTAAGAAATAATAAAAAAAGAAAAGTATTGCAAAGAAAAGTTGGAAGAGAGAATTCTTATTAATTTGGTATGAATTACAATGAGATAGAACACCTCTATTTATAGGGAAAATGACTTAACACCAAGTAATAAACCCTAATAATATTTCTCTAAAATATAGATATTCACCTTAAATATAATTCTATTGGTTATAAAAACGAGTTTCATCTATTAGAAGTTACTATGGCTTACAAGTTAAGTACTAATGCATTTAGATACGCGTCAAATCGATAATCTTTCTTATCACATTATCGTTTTCTACTGGCGAAATATTAAGTCCCAACTCGCGTATTATTCTCAGTATAATATGACACTTCATATCTCAAGATGGAAACTTAAATTAGTAATGGGATTATCAGTTCGTGCAAAAATAAAAATAAAAATTATTGTGATGTACTCCTCTCCTTCACTTTTACTTAAGGGGCCCACCTCCAATCCACTTTCATTTTTTTTATAATGAGGGAAAAATTTGGGATAATCTGGCTCTAACCCACCTTCATTTTCGTCCTCATAATGGGGTTACACTATTCATCTCTCCTATTACTATTCACCTATATTTTATTATTTAATTCTTTTAATTTATTTCTTTACATATATCTAATTATGTTTATGTAATATCATTATAATATTAATTTACATCTTAACTTTGACGTATAATTTTGATAAATTAATTTTCGTGCATTTATTATTTTTATGTAAAATTGTAAGTTAATTTTATTATAAGTTATAATTGTACAAAAAATGACAGTGAATGAAAATCAACGATTTCAAGAATTTTTAGCTCGACATAGAAGAATTAAGGACAAAGAAGCTCATTTTGCACTTCGTAATGCATTAATAGATCATTTATGAGAGAATACTAGAGGTTGAAGTTGAATATTTATGTAGTATTTCGTTTGAATTTTATCGTTATGTATTTGATTAATCTTGTATCACAATAATTTTATTTTTATTTGAATTATTAGTTAATCTATAATAACTGCGTACAAATTATATTATTTAAAATTTTATGAAATTATTTTAATGAAAATAAAAGATGGAATTTGTTTAATAGAATTTAAAAAATAAAAATTGAAATGAAGGATAATAATATAATATAGAAGAGAGAGAAGAATATAAAAAAGAATATTGGGGAAAAGAATGGGGGAATGGTTGGGGTTGTCCCAAAATGGAAAAATTCCCATTATGGGGACAAAAATTGGGGTCAAGGTTGGAGATGGCCTTAGTATGTGTACTAAAGATAGATTTTTATTTTACTTGTCACTTTACGCATATCAAGAGAATGACATACTTTTTTCCTGTTATATCCACAATATTTATTATTTATTCCAAATTATTTTCTCAAATCCAATGAAATATGCATCAATTAATATGAATATTATGATAAATTATGCACTTCATTTATTATTTCTTAATAAACATAAAAGTAAAAATATGTCAAATAAAGTGAACGAAGGGAGTATTAATTGTACTGATAATGCTAAGAGCTTTTAATGTTGGGACATGGTTATAATTAGGGGTGTTCATAAAAATCCGAAAAATCGAACCAAACCGACCAAAAAAATCGATACTTTTTAGGTTTGGTTTGGTTTTGGTTTTGAATTTTAAAAACCGATCAAATTTGATTTGGTTTTGGTTTTAATAAAAAAATAACCGAAAAAACCCGAACCAAACCGACTATAAAACTAGCTATTTAAATTTATTATTAAACTTATATATATGTATATTTTATAAAAAGTTTATAAAATTTTGCGGTACATATTAGTCATTTATATTTTTAGTCTAGTTCTTTGCTAATAATAATAATCTAATTCTTTACATTTACATTCTAGTTTGATTGGTAGTTTTCTTTTGCTAAGTACAAGAATTTATTTTGTGTTAAAAATAAATGATTATTAATTGAGTACTTTAATTATTCATCACTATTTGATTCAATTATCTTCAATATATCTTGGTAAATGATAGATTTCTCGAAGAACAATTGATTTGATAGTGTTACTTGAAAATGTAGTCGCCGGAGTATGCGTTTGGTAGTGTATGTCTCATATTTAAGAAAAAACCGAAAAACCGACAAAAATTGAATCAAACCGAATCGATAAAAAACCGACTTAATTGATTTGGTTTGGTTCCAATATTTTAAAAACCGACTTACTTAATTTGGTTTCTTTTTATGAAAAAATTGACCCAAATCGAACCACGAACACCCCTAGTTATAATGGTTGCACTATATGTCTTTTTAATTTACTACCCCACACGAACTAGCATTATGCCGCACGTCCCATGGGTCCTACATTTGTGCAATAATTTTGCTATCTTTTCGTTTTTAGTCAAAAAGTCGGAAACTATTTATATTCGGTAGCGAAAAATAATGTAAAATTTATAGAATTTTTGTATATAATGTATAGAAGGCACATATACAAAAAATATATATTTTTCGATAATTATTTTAAAAACAATTATACAATATCATTTTTTCAATAATTTTACATAGAATTTGCAACAAAAATTAATGAGCAAAAGATATTTATACGTATAATTTGGTCATTTATAAGACAATAAAAGACAATTTTTGATAAGCATTTATTGATAACTTGATAAAAATTGTTAGTGTAAAACTTTTTATACTGCCTATGTATATAATTTAAACCAATATTAAATTAAGATAAAGTTTGACAAGTGTTTGATTATCCCGCCGACTCGCCACTTTTTACAAAAACATGAGCTCAAAATAATCATTCATAGAAGTGACTCTAAGAATTTCTTTTCTAACCTCTTTTCTTCATTTGCTTATACTTTATATATCTTGTTTTGTGCTTCACATTTGTAGGATTGTTTCTTTGATGTCCAATCGAAGGCCTACTATCGTTATGTCTGAGTGAGAGATGGAAAAGTAGCCTTTATCCTAGAAGGCCTTGTATTCAATGTTGAAGAAAAGGATATGTCAAGTGGGACGATGCCTATCTTCTTTTGAAATATCAATGAAAAGGATATATATATGTCAAGTGGGATTATGCATATATTATATATTCACTAATTATTTTTAGTTTAAGCAGTTGGGTGGACATATTGTTTATACATTGATTATACACAATTATATACATATAATATATAATTATGCATATATTGTACATTACCAGTTATTTTTAGTTTAAGCAGTTGAATGTGCGGCTATTTTTGTAAGAAACAAATTTATATGTAAAATTTGAGGTCATTTGGATGAGTTTTGACGTGTTTCGGAATAGGATGAGAATTTTGGAAATTTCATAAGTTCTTAGGCTTGAATCCGTGCATAATTGATGATTTCGATGTGTTTTGAAGGCTCGACCAAGTTTGAATGAGGTATTAGGACTGGTTGGTAAGATTGGTTGAGGTCCTGGGGGTCTCGGGGATGTTTCAGATGCTCAACGGGTGATTTTTGAACTTGGAACACAGCTGAACCATTGCTGGTTCTGGTGTTCTGCACCTACGGATGGGGAACCGCAAGTGAGGAGTTGGGCTCGCTGATTTTAGTATCAATCTATGATTTTCCTTATGTTTAAGCGCTTATCCCTTTTGCCTAACTTATCTTGTTAAAACGCTAAGTTCTTTATTTTTATCCTAGATTCTAAGTCTGTCTTGGATAATATGTCTGTTCAATCTGCATATGTGCTTGTTTCTCATGAGCTTTTTGAGTTTATGTGATTTTGCCCTATTTTTGTTCATCAGTGCTTCTGATTTTTGCTTCTTCCTCCTATATCATGTTTATTCTGTTGATTCGTGATATGCTCTATGTGAATCCCTAATTTAGTGTGATTTTAGGGTTTCTGATTCCTACCTATATTTTGTTTACTCCGTTCATCTGTGGTAATTTCTCCTAAGTCGGTACTATTTTCTAGTTAAATCCATGATCTTATGCGATTTTTATTCTACTGAGCTTATTAGGTTCTAATTTTTACCTATTATGTGCAATTTGTGTTAATTTCCTTTAGCTAATGCTACTCCTATTCGAATCCCTAGATTCCCTATGATTGATATATACTTCACTGATTCCCTGTGATTTGCATCCTCTGTTCTCGACTGATTTCAACCTCTATAATATTCCCTTGCCTTATTTTATGGTTGATTATGCTGTCAAATTGATCCTTAAGCATTTTTCTTAATTAAAATATGATGAACCTAGTCTCTATTACATGTTCTATGCTTGTGCTATGCTGAAACTATTTTCTTGTGTGTTATATCCAGCCTTATATGATTTCCTTCCCTGTTTAGTGTCTGCTTATTACCGTTTGAATTTAACTCCTTAATTAAAGGAAGTACTTATACTTATTTGATTCTAATTAGTACATAATTCCATAATTACTGCTGAACAATGATTCTTGCCTTATTTGCTACCTGTTTTCAAACTATAAGTACACTACTCTTTCATTATCAAAGGACACGAACACATTGGGTTCAAAAACTCTCTCACAACCAAAACTCTCTTCTGCTCTCTTTTCTTTGGTTACTTGCTATTATTCTAAGTCAGCCAGCTGTAAGCCAATGCTGATTACTATACTCTCTGGTTCTTCATTTTGTGTTTACTATCTTCTACACTGGTATGTCCTGATTTCAGTTCGAGTTTCAAAAATAACATGCTTCTTTTACTACTTTAGATCATCCTGTTTCTAGTCGGTTTCACTTGTGGTTTTGTTGTTCAACTTGCAACTGATATGTCAACTTTACTGCTTTATCAACATGCTTCTAAATATGTCCCCTCCCTTAGAATCAGCATGCTTATGACATGTTATTCCCCCTTTCTGTAGTATGTCTCAATGTAATTTTGTTTCCTTGTATGCTTAATTAGTTTTAGTATGAACTTGTCTTTGGCAAAACAACATGTACCTTAAGTTACTTGGTTCTGTGTTAATTCAGAAGTTCATGCTGTACTTTAACCCCCTTAGTATATTGCTGATTCTGTACTTAAGTACTCCTGTAACTATGTGTTTACCTATGTGCTCCATGTGTACCCAATCCCCATTACCCCTGTATGAAGATTGGTGTTGCTGAACCTGCCTTGGTTATGTGTTCGTTGGTTGTGTCTGAACCTGTTTTGGGTGCTTTGTTTGGACTGTTTCTTATTATCCTACTCTCTTTTCAAAAAGTTGTTCTATTACACAACTCTGTTGCTTTACAAAAAATATTTCAAACAAGTCTCTTTTCAAACTGTTTCCTACTCAAATCTTTTCAAAACTATGTCAAGCACTCTCACTCTACTCTTAGACCTTTGAGTTATGCCCCTCTAATGTGTGACTTCTTAGGGATCCCTATGAGATCCCTCTAAACTCTGATGCATTAGAGCTGGCTCTTCCACACTGCACTTACTCCATTATGGTTGTGATACTATATTTTAGGATCTCATTCATACTCTCTCAGTTACACCTAGTTAAACTACTGATGCATGAAAGGGGTATAAACCAGTCTCACTCTTTTTTAAACAAATTGATAATAACCCCCTGTATTCTGTAACACTTAGAACATCATGCCTTAGGTGATATAAATCCTGTACTGTTTTTAATAATCCTGGTGACAATTGTGCTTTATCCCACGCCTAGGCAAGCCTTAGGTAACCAATTCTTATAAAACTGAAAACTGCCTCTTTGTGTTTACTGCTTAATGCTTAACAGGCTTAAAACCGGTAGGCAAACTTATTAGGGCCATGCTTCTGAGTTCATAAAATAAATCTGCATATCTCTTGTGTTCTTTGACATTCACTTAGCCATCATGTCTTAGGGTCCTGTTTAATAATACTGCCCTTGTTTATGTTTGAGTCGTGTTGTTTATATGCATTATCTGTGGAGGTAAACCTGAGCCTCTTATTTGCTCTTTCCTGCTTTTTATTTGCTAAAGTTCTATGTGTTCTTACTTGTCGCTTTAGTATTTTCTCCTTTAAACCTAGGGGTCTGTCTAGAACTGCCTACAAGTAGAGGTCCTAAATTCCTCCAGGACCATTAAGAAGGGACGAGTAACAGCACGCATATATATCGCTAAATAATACTCGCTTTAATAACCGCTAAGGGGCGGGAAAGGGTAGATATGGATATGATGACCGGTGCACTAATGCCACGTGTAGCCCCTTTTCTAACGAGTGATTACCAGGCATTGTACTGATGTGATCCTATAGGATAAATAATATAGGACTCCCTCTATCCTTCATATGTGTTCTTAGACTTTAATCTGTTCAAAACTTTGTTACATATGTATGCTTAGGCTACAAATCTTTCAAAACCTTGTATACGTATTTTAGACTTTAAATCGTTTAAATCTTTGGCACATATGTGTGCTTAGACTGCGAATCCTTTCCAAAATCCTTTACTTGTTTAAACTTTGATTGCTTATTTTCTACTTGTCTAAATTCACAAATCTTGTTTGGTCGGGAACCACAGTTGTGGACTTTGAGGGGTGCCTAACACCTTCCCCTTAAAGTAATTTCAAGCCCTTACCCAATCTCTGGTTATCTGAATCTGTGTTTATAAATGACCCTTAGTAGGTGCCTTAACGCACCGTAAAATAGTTAGGTGGAGACTCTTCAATTCCTTACCCCTTTCCCAAAAGAAAACGAGTAGTCCCAATAATGCCGAAAACCCTGACCGACCCGAAAGGAGAGGAAAGAGGGGGGAGCGACAATTGTATAAAACTATTTTTCTTTTAGTATTTTTACCGCTTCAAACTGCTTTGTGAAATTGTACCTTTACTTTGTTAATATTTGCATCCCGTTCCCTTTTCCCTTTACGTGACTTAATTATTTATTTCTATCAAATAATTAATCTTTCTCAAAGGGAAAGCTGACATGTTTTCTTTGTTTTCCTTTGTAACCGCTTTAAATTATAACCGTTGTATTTATCGCTTTCATAACGTGCAAATACATGACTACGTGCTTCATTGCTTATTGTGTCATAACCATGCTCAACATCATATTCCACTCGTGCCAATACAAATCCTATAGCAATGCTTGATGAGTGGTTTCACTCTTCCTATTTTATATCACCCCTAAATTCGGAAAGGCTTATTTGGGGTAAAACTAGTCGATCAACGGTGCAGTCGATAATTCCGTGCCTTCCCCCTTGAGTTGTACACTCAAGGGTACCAGTCTAAGACCCCATAGAAACCTTACTCTGTACTGTGCATGCATCATGGTCAAACCTAGCTGGGTTAAGGTGTTGTCCGCACAATAACCCTTTAAGACAGCCTTGTCCAAAGTCCACCGGGTTTTCGTAATCCCAACGGACATAATCACATTTTGTGCATTTATTTGGAGAACTAAATGCTTGTATGCTAATCATAAATGTATAAATAGTCGAGTCTGGCAGGGGTAAGGGCCTAACTATGCTTGTCTTGTAGAAATATGAGGCACTAAGTCCCTAGATTCGGCATGGTCAACAACATCCCTCCAATGCTCCTGAACTGGTGGGAGGATCTTCACTCAAGTGATAAGAAACATGTTAATTGAGGCTGCCACCTTATTTTGGGATAATGAAAGAGTCGTGTTTCATTTTGGGAATATTGAGATGACACCACTGCTAGAAGAAATAGGAGGATTAACTGGGTTAGTCTGGGAAACCCCTGGGTTGCTGATACCTGAAAACCGCACAGGCAAGGGCTTCCTGAAAATGATGGGTCAGAAGAATAATGCCGAGTTAGAATGCTTGAAGCAGTCATACATACCTTTTGAGTACTTATATGAAATATACGGTCACAACAAGTCGTATCGTTCTCACCATGACGAATATTCCATTACATCTTTGGGACATATTCACCGTAGAGTATTTGTCTTCATTGTTTGCTTCCTGGGGTTGATCGTGTTTCCAACAAAGAAAGAAAGGATTCACACTAGGTTAGCCATGGTAACCAAGACCTTTATGAAGGGATTGACGTGCGAACCTTCAGCATCGTCCCGATGATCATAGCAGTCATTTACCGAGCTCTGGAACACTGTCAAAAAGGAGCTAAGCACTTCGAAGGTTGCAATCTGTTACTACAACTGTGGCTCTTAGAACATCTCCAAAAGGGTCAATACCAGCAGGAATTTCTGCGAAGGGCGTGGAACGACCACATCGCTTTCCATCACCCCAAGCGGATGACATATATCCCCGACAGATTTGCTCAGCCAGAGGCTTCCAAGGAGTGGGTAGAATTCTTTGATAATCTCACCGAGGAGCAGCTACAGTGGATGTTCGAGTGGTTTCCAATGGACGAATTCATTTTCAGGTCCAGGGATGCGCCATAATTGGTGCTAATCGAGCTGAGGGGAATATATCCTTATGTTCCTCTCCGAGTCATGAGACAAGCAGGCAGAAAGCAAGTTGTACCAAGGGTCGACAAGATGAGCCATTTCTGAGCTGACTTTCAGGATGATGATATTCCCTACAAGTGCCAAGCCCAACACATGTGGCACTGCAAAATCATTTTGGAAAAGGATACTGTTGAATCGGACAGATACCATGATGGGTGTGCACCTCTTTATCCGTCATGGTTGGAAGACGACCTGCATGAGATGGTGAGGCCAGGAATTAGCCGAGGCCACAGAATCATAGATGAGAGTGCCGAGGCTCAGGTCAAGTATAATCGACTGCGCAAGAGGATTCATGAGTCTGAGAATGAGCACCGTGAGATACATGAAACCAACAAAAGGCTGATCGAGGAATGGAAAGACATGGCCATCCGTTCCAACAAGAAGATGGAATACTTGGATCGAGGCATAGTGGAGCTGGAAGGTAAGATCATCAAGAGGGTTGAAGACTGTCAGAAAGCTGAGGGGAATGAAGGAGGGCACCTGTTTAGAGCATACCTACTACTGGGACTGCGTGAGCTAGGGAATCTGTTCGATGAGATCAAGGATGCCGAATCTGGGGAAGGACCTTCTGGACCAAGTAGAATAGGATTTCCTTTTTCACTTTATCAATGCAATAAGGCCAATGGCCACTAGTGACTTGATTTCCTGCTTATTATTTTAGTGTCGTTTTGGATTCGTCTATTTTTTTACATTAATGAAATGAGGCATTCTGGCATTTAAGGTCCCCAAATCAATTTGTCGCTAAGCCTACCTCGACACAATGAGGCTACCAAATTAGGACACACTTATATTCTTGCACTATGTGTTTAAATACTATAATATTTTCTCATGATCCTCACTGACTTGGCTACCTTTTTGTTTAATTTTAATTTATTTTGATTATTACCCTCCCCAAAGCATTACTATTTCCTATCTTGATGAACCAATGACTGTGACATGCAACGAGACAACGCAACAAACGGACAGTGATTCAGAAGAAGAGGATGATATCATACCTAATGAAATTGTCAGAAATGTTGAGGATTTCGAAAACAGACCTAAGTCTAATCTGGACAAGACTGAGATTGTTAACCTGGGAGATTCGGAAATTGTCAAGGAAACTCGCATCAACATTCACTTATCGCCGTCAGAGAAGAAGGAATACACACAATTCTTGAAAGAATATGAAGACATATTTGCATGGTCGTACGATTACATGACTGGTCTAAGTACATCCATTGTGGCTCACAAACTGCCAACCAATCCAACGTGCCCGCCGGTAAAACATAAGCACAGAAAGTTCAAGCCTGACATGAGTTTGAAAATCAAAGAGGAAGTTACCAAGAAAATCAACGCCAAGGTTCTCCGGGTGGTTGAATATCTGACATGGTTATCCAACATCATTCCGGTACCTAAGAAAGATGGAAAGGTCAGGATTTGTGTCGACTACCGAGATCTCAACCGGGCCAGTCCGAAGGATGATTTCCCTCTTCCTAACATACACATCCTGGTTGACAATTGTGCCAAGCATGAACTGCAGTCGTTCATGGATTGCTTTGCTAGTTACCATCAGATTTGGATGGACGAGGAAGATGCTGAGAAAACGGCTTTCATTACGCCATGGGGAGTTTACTGTTATAAGATGATGCCATTCGGCCTAAAGAATGCTGGGGCCACCTATATGAGTGCTATGACCACTATCTTCCATGACATGATACACAAATAGATCGAGGTGTATGTGGATGACGTCATTATCAAGTCCAAGAAAGCCACCGACCACATAGCAGATCTGAGGAAGTTCTTCAACAGGTTACGAAAATACAACTTGAAATTAAACCCCACGAAGTGTGCATTTGGGGTTCCCGCTGGAAAATTGCTTGGGTTTATTATCAGCAGCCGGGGAATAGAATTGGATCCGTTGAAGGTCAAAGCCATCCAAGAATTACAACCACCAAAGAATAAGAAAAATGTGATGAGTTTTTGGGACGCCTTAACTACATCAGCCGGTTCATAGCCCAGTCCACAGTCGTATTGAACCGATCTTCAAGATGCTGAAGAAAGATGCTGCTACCAAATGGACCGAGGATTGTCAAAAGGCTTTCGACAGAATCAAGGAATACTTGTCAACACCGCCGATTTTGATCCTGCCAGAGCTAGGTAGACCCTTGCTACTCTACCTTGCGGTATCGGATGGAGCTTTTGGTTGCGTTCTGGGACAGCACGACGAGACAGGAAGAAAGGAGCAAGCTATCTATTATCTGAGTAAGAAGTTCACTCCATACGAGGCACGGTATTCTCTACTGGAACGTACCTGTTGTGCTCTTACCTAGGTAGCACATAAGCTGAGGCATTACTTCTGTGCCTACACAACATATCTCATATCGAGAATGGATCCCTTAAAGTATATCTTTCAGAAGCTCATGCCCACTGGCAAGCTGGACAAGTGGAAGATCCTGCTGAGTGAGTTCGACATTGTCTATGTGACTCAGAAAGCGGTCAAGGGACAAGCATTGGCAGATCATCTTGCCGAGAACCCTGTGGACGGAGAATACGAACCCCTGAAAAAATGTATTTTTTCCGACGAAGAGGTATTATTCATAGTAGAAGACATTGCAGAATCCTATGACGGTTGGAGAATGTTCTTCGACGGAGCAGCCAATTTCAAAGAAGTCGGCATTGGAGCTGTCCTGGTATCGAAAACTGGTCAACATTATCTGGTATCCGCTAAACTCAGATTCCCCTGCACAAACAATAGGGCAGAGTATGAGGCCTATATCTTAGGGCTCAACATGGCCAGATATGAATATTCAGGAGTTGCTAGTAATTGGTGACTCAGATCTGCTAATACACCAACTACAAGGAGAATGGGCTACTAAGAATTCCAAGATACTGCCGTATCTGCACCATGTGCAGGAATTGAGAAAGAGGTTCACGAAGACGGAATTTCGACACGTCCCAAATTCAGAACGAGTTCGCCGATGCACTGGCCACTCTATCATCCATGATACAACATCCAGATAAGAACTTCATTAACCCTATTCCAGTGAAGATCCATAGCCAGCCGGCCTACTGTGCCCATGTTGAAGAGGAAGCAGACGGAAAGCCATGGTTCCACGATATCAAGGAGTATTTTTCAAAGGAAGAGTACCCAGAGCTTGCAAATCATACTCAGAAACGCACACTTCGGAGATTGTCCAACAGTTTCTTTTGTAGCGGAGGAATCCTGTACAGGAGGACTCCCAATTTGGGATTATTGAGATGTGTTGATGCGAAGGAAGCCTCCAAACTACTAGAAGAGATACATGTTGGGACCTGCTGCCCACATATGAACGGTTTTGTCTTGGCCAAGAAGATACTCAGGGCCGGTTATTTCTGGATGACCATGGAAACGGACTGCATCCAGTATGTTCGGGATGCTACCGATTCCAGATACAAGCAGATATGATAAAGGTACCCCCAAATGAGCTCAATGCAACAAGCCCACCATGGTCGTTCGCCACCTGGGGTATGGACGTCATTGGACCAATCGAGCCTATCGACTCAAACAGACACAGGTTCATCTTGGTAGCAATCGATTATTTCATTAAATGGGTCGAAGCAGCATCTTACAAAGCAGTGACAAAGAAAGTCGTGGCAGACTTTGTCCGCGACCGCATTGTTTGTCGATTTGGAGTTCCGGAGTCAATCATCACCGACAACGGCTCCAATCTCAACAGTGACCTGATGAAAGCCATGTGCGAGACTTTAAAAATCAAGCACAAGAATTCCACAGCCTATTGGCCTCAAATGAATGGAGTTGTAGAAGCCGCCAACAAGAACATCAAGAAGATATTGAGGAAGATGATAGAAAAGCACAAAACAGTGGCACGAGAAGTTATCATTTGCTTTGCTGGGCTACCGCACCACAATTCGTACATCAACTGAGGCAACTCCTTACTTGCTGGTTTATGGTACGGAAGCTGTTATTCCTGCCAAAGTGGAGATTCCTTCCCTAAGAATCATACAAGAAGCTGAACTCAGCGATGTAGAATGGATCAAGAGTCGTTATGAGAAACTAGCCCTCATAGATGGAAAAAAGGATGAATACAGTATGTCATGGACAACTTTATCATAACAGAATGTCTAGAGCTTTCAACAAAAGAGTCAAACCAAGACAGTTCACACCGGGGCAGCTAGTGTTAAGTAAGATCTTTCCACATCAAGATGAAGCCAAAGGGAAATTCTCTCCCAACTGGCAAGGTCCGTATATGGTTCACCGAGTATTGACAGGAGGTGCTCTTATACTTGTAGAAATGGACGGAGAAGTCTGGCCAAAACCGATCATTTCTGATGCAGTCAAGCGCTACTATGTGTAATTCTTTATGCTCTTCTCAAATGATGTAAATTGAACTACGCCTGACCTGATTCCCGTTTAAGAGGGGATACGTAGGCAGCCCTATGGGTTCGGTCACAATTCATTAAAATTTTCATTTTCCCCCGCAATTGGAAACTGGGGCAGAATTTTGAGGAGGTCCCTCAAAATTCTGAAACAAGTTCGGCCGGTCGCAGCATGCGCAACATTCAGATTCTTCAACCCATCTAACTGGGGAAGAATATTTAGGAGGACCCTCAAAATTCCGTATCTAGAGAGGTTGCAATGTCTTGAACTGTGTCTTAGTTGTCAGTTCATCTAAATTTCTTAAAATATATATTTTATACTATGTCTTTTGAAAGTGTGCATGCTTGCTTTCATAGAATAGCTCTGTTCAGCAAATGCTACCCCGATAATATGAACATGATCATCAAGCCGAGCAAGGAAAGCAGAGCCAGCGGGGATACGAACCAACCTCCCCATCTCCAGAACTCACGATTTTTCTTTGGATGCAGGAACAAAGAATAAACGCACAGAGAAGTCACAAATCTCCACACAATTGCAAAAGCCAAAATTTACTGTCCGCCCAAAGAACGGCCACGTTCATAGCCATAGTCCTCGAAACCATCACACATGCTGACATTTGTTGTCAGCACAAACAAACAATGCTCCGTAGTCACAACACTCACAACAGTCATAATATCAAAGTCCGCTGCCAGCTAAGAAATTCTACTGTCATTTATTATTTAATCTTCTGCATAAGTCTAATCTTCTGCCTTCCATTTGCATAAGGCTAATCTTCTGCCTTCCCCTGCATAAGGCTACTCTCTGCCTTCCTATCTGCATGAGGTTAATCTCTACCTCCATTTGCATAAGGCTAATTTTCTGCCTTCCCTTGCATAAGGCTAATCTCTGCCTTCCATCTGCACAAGGCTACTCTCTGCCTTCTATTTGCATAAGGTTAAGCTCTGCCTTCATTTGCATGAGACTAAGCTCTGTCACCATCTGCATGTGGTTAAGCTCTACCTCCATTTGCATAAGGCTAATCTCTGCCTTCCATCTGCACAAGGATACTCTCTACCTTCTTATCGGCATGAGGTTAAGCTCTACCTCCATCTGTATAAGGCTAATCTTCTACCTTCCCCTTGCATAAGGCTAATCTCTGCCTCCATTTTCATAAGTCTAAGATCTGCCTTCATTTGCATGAGACTAAGCTCTGTCTCCATATGCATGAGGTTAAGCTCTACCTCCATAAGGCTACTCTCTGCCTTCCTACCATGCATGAGGCTAAGCTCTACCTCCAATTTACTTTTCATCGAGACTAAGCGCTGTCTCTCAAGAATTATTTACTTCGCTTCTCCTTCGGACCCCTCCATTTCCCAAGACTAAGCTCTGTCTTGTGGAAGTCATATTATCTCATCTCATGGGCTGAAATATCGCCAACCTGTCCAAAGGCGTCATAGTTCGAAGGCACCATCTTCATGGCCCGAGAACATCATGTCATGGCCTGAGGATCTCTCTCAATTTTTCATATCATTATTCAAAGGCGTCACAGTTCGGAGGCACCATCTTCATGGCCCGAGAAAATCATTTCATTTCTTGCGAATCTCTTATCAAACAATTCATGGCCCAGGACGTCATGGTCTAAGGACGTCATTCTTAACCGTCCGAAGACAACATTCATAGTCCAATGGGAACTTGCATCATGTTTAAATTTGTGATCAATATACGCTTGTATCTCTTTTATTTGCAGGTAACCCGGCGAGCGACGACTATTCCAGCAGGAGAGATCTCGCTCCAATCCTCCCATCCATATCAAACCTAACCTCTTCCATAAACCGTCCACTCATCCAGCCCTAGACATTGCGTCCGTTCTTGTAACGGTTTCACCGGTATACTTCGCCGATGACTCCGGAACTACACACAGCCTGATTCCTGTAAAACCATGCATATGTAGGCAGCTCAGAAGCCAGGGTGCGACCTAAATCTTTCAAACCATTTCTCTCGGTCAAAATTGGCCATCATATCTTTACCCGACAAACTCTTTCATTATTTTCGGGTAAAGAGAGGCAACTAATGATACCCAATTGTTCCCAAAAATATTTTAAAATTGCATATATATCTTCAAAGTCATGCATTAATAGCAACTGGTATTATTCCATAATTTTTCTATATTTTTATTAATTTATTCAGCATTTTATTTCTAATTAATAATTACAAATTGCATTACAAATAATTTCAAAAGCATTTTCTTGATTTTTATTTATTGTTTATGGTCTTATTAAGGCCAAATTATTTCATAATTAGCCAAATTGTCACCTTTTGGCTATAATTACAATAACTTTACAATTATAACCCAATCATATGATTTTATACTATTTTCTTCCAGAAATTAATCATTTGTATTTTTAAAATACTAAGTAATCATTTTAAAACTATTTTCTATGCATGAAATTCATTTTTACAATTATTAGCTATTCTATAAATTACTTTATTTAATTTAATGGGGTATTTCACAAATGGCCTAATGTATTTCAATTTTAGCCTAAATAAACCTGACCCCAACCCCAATTAAAACAACCCAAACCCAGGCCCAATCTACTTAAATCCATTCGACCCAATACCCCTTTTAATCTGGACCGTTGATCATTTTAATCAACGGTTCATATCCCTTCTTGCCTTAATTAACCCTAAAGACTACCCCCTTCCCCTCTCATTTCCCTCTTTCATTTCGCCGTTACACATCTCTCTCATCTCTCAAACTCTCTCTGCTAACCTAAGCTCTTACTGGACGTCACCCGCCGGTAACTATGGTGGTCTCACCACCATCCCAGCCCCCATGGCTCCTTCCTATGATGGGTTACTGCTGCCTTGAGGTCCTCAAAGGAACTAGAGACGATTCAACTCACCCCCATGGCTTTTCATGTCAATCTCAGACCGTTCATGGCCGTCCGAGTAACATCTTGTCACCTTCGTCTAGAACGTGTGGTTTCTAAGCTGATTCTCTTCCTCTTCGGGTTATCTCTTGGAAACCCTAACTATTAGTCTTGATTTCTTAAGATCTGTAATAGATCTGGGTATATTCTGAGTTATTTTGTTGTTTTCCTTAAAGATTTTCCAATTTTCTCTAGAACGACTCTTCGTTTTCAAACTAGGGTTTCTTGACCCCTTTTAAAAAATTGCCTTTCCTTCTAATTTTAGTATCATTCTATGATTTGGTCGGTTTTTTTGGGGGGATAGGCTTGTGAAGAAGCAAGCTTATCCCCTCCCCGACCGGAAGCTGCTAGGTTTCCCCATCTCTTCTAAACTTCCCCCGGTCTTTGGCCCGAGCTGTTTGAGGCAAAAACTCATCCCACGTACGGTTCGGAGGACCACCACGGTTCAGGTCCCGACACATGGGGGATTAATTAAGCTGCAAGGATCGTGAATCTAGGTAAGGGAAGAATGAGACCATAATTTGGAAGTCGCCCCCGACCGAGACCTAGATGGCAACCTAACCGAGTACGCCATAATTGAGAAAGGGAAGACCCACCACCCAGAGCCAGAACACAGGCTCCGACCTCTCCGCCACCAGCACAAGTGAATAAAAAAGCTGTCTGTTTTTTTGAAATGTAATCACTAGAAGTGCTACTGATAATAATGATCCGCATAAAAGGGCTTTCATTATGTTTAAGCGCTTATTTAAGTTTTCCCCTTTTGCCTGACTTATCTTGTTAAAACGCTAAGTTCTTTGTTTTTATCCTAGATTCTAAGTCTGTCTTGGATAATATGTCTGTTCAATCTGCATATGTGCTTGTTTCTCATGAGCTTTATGAGTTTCTGTGATTTTGCCCTATTTTTGTTCATCAGTGCTTCTGAATTTTGCTTCTTCCGCCTATATCATGTTTATTCTGTTGATTCGTGATATGCTTTATGTGAATCCCTAATTTATTATGATTTTAGGGTTTCTGATTCCTACCTATATTGTGTTTACTCCGTTCATCTGTGGTAATTTCTCCTAAGTCAGTACTATTTTCTAGTTAAATCCATGATCTTATGCGATTTTTATTCTACTGAGCTTATTAGGTTCTAATTTTTACCTATTATGTGCAATTTGTGTTAATTTCCTTTAGCTAATGCTACTTCTATTCGAATCCCTTGATTCTCTATGATTGATATATACTTCACTGATTCCCTGTTATTTGCATCCTCTGTTTTCGACTGATTTCAACCTCTATAATATTCCCTTGCCTTATTTTATGGTTGATTATGCTGTCAAATTGATCCTTAAGCATTTTCCTTAATTAAAATATGCTGAACCTAGTCTCTATTACATGTTCTATGCTTGTGCTATGCTGAAACTATTTCCTTGTGTGTTATATCCGGCCTTATATGATTTCCTTCCCTATTTAGTGTCTGCTTATTACCGTTTGAATTTAACTCCTTAATTAAAGGAAGTACTTATACTGATTTGATCCTAATTAGTACATAGTTCCATAATTACTGCTGAACAATGACTCTTGCCTTATTTTCTACCTGTTTTTAAACTATAAGTACACTACTCTTTCATTATCGAAGGACACGAACACATTGGGTTCAAAAACTCTCTCACAACCAAAACTCTCTTCTGCTCTCTTTTCTCTGGTTATTTGCTATTATTCTAAGTAAGCCAGCTGTAAGCCAATGCTGATTACTATACTCTCTGGTTCTTCATTCTGTGTTTACTATCTTCTATACTGGTATATCCTGATTTCAATTCGAGTTTCAAAAACAACATGCTTCTTTTACTACTTTAGATCATCCTGTTTCTAGTCGGTTTCACTTGTGGTTTTGTTGTTCAACTTGCAACTGATATGTCTACTTTACTGCTTTATCAACATGCTTCTAAATATGTCCCATCCCTTATAATCAACATGCTTATGAAACGTTATTCCCCCCTTTCTGTAGCATGTCTCAATGTAATTTTGTTCCTTTGTATGCTTAATTAGTTTTAGTTTGAACTTGTCTTTGGCAAAACAACTTGTACCTTAAGTTATTTGGTTCTGTGTTAATTCTGAAGTTCATGTTGTACTTTAACCCCCTTGGTATATTGTTGATTATGTACTTAAGTGCTCCTGTAACTATGTGTTTACCTATGGGCTCTATGTGTACTCAATCCCCATTACCCCTGTATGAAGATTGGTGTTGCTGAACCTGCCTTGGTTATGTGTTCGTTGGTTGTGTCTGAACCTGTTTTGGGTGCTTTGTTTGGACTGTTTCTTATTACCCTACTCTCTTTTCAAAAAGTTGTTCTATTACACAACTCTGTTGCTTTACAAAAAATATTTCAAACAAGTCCCTTTTCAAACTATTTCCTACTCAAATCTTTTCAAAACTATGTCAAGCACTCTCACTCTACTCTTAGATCTTTGAGTTATGCCCCTCTAATGTGTGACTTCTGAGGGATCCCTATGAGATCCCTCTAAACTCTGATGCATTAGAGCTGGCTCTTCCACACTGCACTTACTCCATTATGGCTGTGAAATCTGGGTGTGAGCACTTCCCGGGATCCCTTGAGGTCCTTAGGGAACTCTGACACACCCGGATATTGAGAAAGGTTATGAAACAATCTGGCATTGGAAATTCTGGAAACCTAGGCCTATTTTCAGGCTCCCTATAGTGTAACTTCTTATTTTTCCTTATCTATTTATGTAATTCATTCAATATTGGGGATGGATAGTGAACAAATGGAAAGGTAGACATATAGGTTATATGCATCAATGGGTAAAATATCATGCTTTAGGTTTACATTTTTTCTTATATGTGCATTAGATATCATGTTTAGGACACACGCACGCATATCATGCATTAGATACCATGCTCCTACGTTTCATGTATACTGTTTTCAGCATCTCATTTTGACACCATCACTATCACTTAGAAATCCTATCTCTAGGATAAATGAAAACATTAATATAAACTGTTACTTATGCAACCATGTTTAACCATGATGTGACCTGTTGTGCACTTAGAAATCCTGCTTTAGAAATTCTGCATATAAATCATTCTGCATTTTTACGCGCATGTTAGAAACCATGTTCTAGGATCTCATTCATACTCGCTCAGTTACACCTAGTCAAACTACTGATGCGTGAAAGGGATATAAAACAGTCTCACTACGTTTCAAACAAATTGATAATAACCCCCTGTATTCTGTAACACTTAGAACAACATGCCTTAGGTGAAATAACTCCTGCACTGTTTTTAATAATCCTGGTAACAATTGTGCTTTATCCCACGCCAAGGCAAGCCTTAGGTAACCAATTCTTATAAAATTGAAAACTGTATCTTTATGTTTACTGCTTAATGCTTAACAGGCTTAAAACCAGTAGGCAAACTTATTAGGGCCCTACTTCTGAGTTCATAAAATATATTTGCATATCTATTGTGTTCTTTGACATTCACTTAGCCATCTTGTCTTAGGATCCTATTTAATAATACTGCCCTTGTTTGTGTTTGAGTGGTGCAGTTTATATGCATTATCTGTGGAGGTAAACTTGAGCCTCTTATTTGCTCTTTCCTGCCTTTTATTTGCTAAAGTCCTATGTGTTCTTACTTGTCGCCTTAGTATTTTCTCTCTTAAACCTAGGGGTCTGTCTAGAACTGCCTATAGGTAAAGGTCCTAAATTCCTCCAGGACCATTAAGAAGTTACGGGTAACAGCACGCATAGAGATCACTAAATAATACTCACTTTAATAACGACTAAGGGGTGGGAAAGGGTAGATATGGATATGACGACCAGTGTGCTAATGCCACGTGTAGCCCCTTTTCTGACGAGTGATTACCAGGCATTATACTGATGTGATCTTATAGGATAAATAATATAGGACTCCCTGTATCCTTCATATGTGTGCTTAGACTTTAATCTGTTCAAAACATTTTTACACATATATGCTTAGGCTACAGATCTTTCAAAATCTTGTATACGTATTTTAGACTTTAAATCATTTAAATCTTTGGCACATGTGTGTGCTTAGACTGTGAATCCTTTCCAAAATCCTTTACTTGTTTAAACTTTGATTGCTTATTTGCTACTTGTCTAAATTCACAAAGCTTGTTTGGCCGGGAACCACAGTTGTGGACTTTGAGGGGTGCCTAACACCTTCCCCTTAAAGTAATTTCATGCCCTTACCCAATCTCTAGTTATCTGAATCTGTGCTTATAAATGACCCTTAGTAGGTTCCCTAAAGCACCTTAAAATCTTTAGGTGGTGACTCTTCAATTCCTTACCCCTTTCCCAAAAGGAAACGAGTAGTCCCAATAATGTCGAAAACCCTGACCGACCCGAAAGGAGAGAAAAAAAGGGGGGGGGGGGGAGATAATTGTATAAAACTATTTTTCTTTTAGTTTTTTTAGAACTTGTATTAGACTTAATCGAGGTTCTAAAAAATGCAAAAAAAAAAACAAATCAGAAAAAGCTCGGACTTTTTCCGACGATGGATCTTTTGGACAATTTTCTTGAACGATATAGTCCGACTAAAAATACCAAAAAGATTTTTTAGGATAGGTAGGTAGAATGCCTTGGTTTTTCTTTGGGCGCCTGTTCTTTTCCAAGGGTGTAGCTAGAACTGTGTACTTTATTTCTTTAGGAGTAGGTTAGGAAGAAACTGAGTTGCTCTGAGATACCTAGTGACATGTTGGTGCCGGCACATTAGGCTATGACATACATTCTATCTTCCCGTGCATTTGGTTTGAATTGTGACATCTAAGTAAAGTAAATAGCCTATATTTTGACGCTTTTTCTCAGTTGTTTGACTTATATGCCACATAGTGCATTATTGCTTATATTTCTCAATTATATGTGCTTGTTTGACTTGTGAGTTGAACTGAACCGTCTTGATTGAATCATGTGCAATGTGTGTGTGTGAGGAATTGTGGTTCTCTGTGCTATCCTGTGTAGTATAGAACTTGCCCCGTGTGTTAATCGAAGTGAAATCATTAAGTGTGATAGTCTAGGAAATGACGTAGGTGTTTCTTGCTAGAGCATAGATATGCTTGTCACTTGAAGATAAAATGTTCCGTCGCTAGCCTTTTAAGCCTATAGACCTTTCTTTTGGCACCCACATTACAAGTCGTACCACATCTTGTTCTTAATTTGAGATTGTTGAACCTTTACCTCCTAAGGCACTTAGTCACTTAAAAAGTAAGGTGAGAGATTGGGGAGTAGCTTTTGAGGGGAACCATGGAAGGACCCTTTGGTGCACTAAAATCAAAAGTCACAAGCCAATGAACATTAATGTATGGAGTGTGTGTAGAAAAACAATAAGAGAAAGAAAAAGAAGAATTGCAAGAAGAGAAAAAATGACAGTCAAATAATATAGAAAAAAACACACACCTCCTAATTTTACTAATTTGTGCAAGTGGAAGTATAAAAGTGCTTAATGAAAAAAGGGGCTATGTTGTATATGGTTTGTGGCAAGTGAATTGGTTGAGAAGAATATGTGTTCAAATTGTGAGTGTAGTGTATTAAAGTGCTTAGGAGGGTAAGTCACTATTACTAAATGTATCTTACCCGTCCCTTAACCTACATTACAACCTTAAAGTCCTAATTGACCATAGATTTGGCTAGCTTAGATTAATAGAGATGTACACTGCGGGTAAGCTTATGGTACGACCACGGGAAGCATATGAATTCTTTGTGAGAGTGAGCGAATTTTGTTCAATTGTGTAATGTCCTTAATTTATATTCAAAAGCATATTTGAATGTTTGGACTAGTCTATATTCACTCTTTTGTTTGTTGGTGATGGCAAATGATCTCATGAATGATTGGTAATATTGTAAACTTCTCTTTCTGGGTGAGTGCGCGAGTTGAGGGTACTTAGTTATAACGAGTCGACTTTTGAGGTTGGGTGGTTACGGGTAGGTTGTTTGGATCGATTGAATTGAGATTGTTATACTTGGGTGTGCTTAAAACGGCAAGAATGTGAATGTTGCATGTTCAAGCTTGATTTCCAGTATCGGTCATAGTCAAGAGTCGAGTGTATGGTTAAAAAATTGAAGTGCTCCTCTCTAGTTGAGTTTTGTAGGTAGTTGAGATAGAGTGTTAGTCCTATTGCTAGAAGACGAGCAAGAGTCTAAGTGTGGGGTGTTGATATTTAGCTTAAAGTATATATATTCATATGTATATAACCTCATGTTTTACTCGTTTTTCGTGGATTTCGATGTAAAATATATTGATTTATATTAATTCAGATTTTTTTATGTGTAGGAATCATTCAGAAGCAATTGGGGGCGAAAGGTGCGAGATTAGAGCCAAAACGGACGAAAAAAAGGAAAAGTTGGATATTCAGCACCACAGACAACGCTCTACACCACCTGTGGCTCCCTAGGCAGAAAGTTTCATGAGCCAGCGCCAGGGCCAGCATGGGGCACTGGGTTGGACGCTGGTGATGTGATTTTGTCAAACTTTGCCCAGGATAAGGTTATTTCGGCCCTAGACCTACCCAACACGTATAAAAGCAAGACTAAGACTATTTTTGGAAGGGGGACGCCACTTTGAAGAGGGAAAACACACGAGAAACATCCAGGAGCAAAGAGATCTTAGTTTTCTTCATCTTTTCTTTGTATTTTCAATTGTCCAACACTTATGAATTTGTTTGATACTATTATGAATGGCTAAAACCCATAGTTTTGGGGTTCTGATTTAGCCATGAATATTGTTGCTTAATGTTGACTTAAACTTGATTATAATTCACTAATATATGATTGTTTCTTCAATTCTGTGATTAATTGCTTAATTGTCTGGCCAACAATTAAGTTCTTTATACTATCTATGTTATGCATGGGAAATCCATGTTTAGATGAGAGAAGAATTAAAGAGAGCACGATCTTAACTCTGAGAAGGGGGGGGGAGTGGATTTGTGGTTAGGATAGAATTTACCTAATCACCGTGCTTAATTAAATATTGTAATCATAATGCATTTTTAATCCATTGATTTCATAGAAATATAGGCATTAATCTATTTTGAATTGTAATGACCCGGCCGGTCATTTTGAGAGTTAGAGTCCCGATCCCCTAATAGCTGATTTCCCCACGTTTATTTCTGCTATCGGGACTTGCTGGAGTGTTTGGTTATGGAATTAGGAGAGTTTGGGGACACTTAGTCCCTAGATGTGAATTTTAGCCTTAGAATTTGGACCGTAATCGAAACTGTGTGAAGATGTATCCGGAATGGGATTTCGTTGACTATGTTATCTCTGTTGAGTGATTTTGAGGATATGAGCGCGTCCAGAATGTGTTTTGGAGGTCTGTAGTAGATTTAGGCTTGAATTAGCGAAAGTTAGATTTTTGGCGATTTCGACCGATAGGGGAAATTTTGATATCGAGCTCGGAATGGAATTCCAGAAGTGGTTGTAGGTTCGTAGTGTCATTTGCGATATGTTTGTCAAATTTGAGGTCATTCAGACTAGGTTTGGCGTGCTTCGGCATCGTTTGTAGATTTTGGAAAATGCTAAGTTCTTAGGCTTGAATCCATGTTTAATTCTTGTTTTTGGAGTTGTTCGATGAGGTTTGAAGACTCGACTAAGTTTGAATGATTTTATAGGACTGGTTGGTAGGTTTGATTGAGGTCCCGGGAGCCTTGGGTGTGTTTCAGATGCTTAAAAGAAATTTGGACTTAGGCAAAAATCTGGTGTGCTGGTTCTGGTGTTTCGCACCTGCGGAGGGGAGCCGGCAGATGCGGATCCGTAGGTGCGCTGGGGGTGATCGCAGATGCAGAAAAGGCCAAGGATTGTTGGGCTCGCAGATGCAGCCCAGGGATCACAGACGAGGCCCCTAGCCTTGGATGTTCAGGACTTAGCTAGTCAGTTCGTGATATTTGATATTTCAAAGCCTAGCCGGGTATTAGCTTGTGTGGTTGCCCGGTCTTCTCTTTATGACTGCATCAGAGAGCGTCAGTATGATGATCCCCACCTTCTGGTTCTTTAGGACATGGTTCGGCGAGGTGATGCTAGAGATTTGACTATACGAGATGATGGCGTGATGAGGATGCAGGATCGGATATGTGTGCCCAATGTGGATGTGCTTCGGGAGTTGATTCTTGAGGAGGAACATAGCTCGCGGTACTCCATTCATCTAGGTGCCGCGAAGATGTACCAGGACTTGAGACAACACTATTTGTGGAAAAGGATGAAAAAGGATATAGTTGGATTTGTGGCCAAGTGTCACAACTGTCAGCAAGTTAAATATGAGCATCAACGACCGAGAGGATTACTTCAGAGGTTAGAGATCCTAGAGTGGAAGTGGGAACGAATCACCATGGATTTGTGGTTGGACTTCCTCGGACTTTGAGAAAATTCGATGCTATTTGGGTGATCGTGGATCGGCTGACCAAGTCAGCCCATTTCATTCAGTGTTGGCTACATACTCCTCAGAGAGATTGGCCGAGATTTATATTAGGGAGACTGTCCGCCTTCACGGTATTCCAGTAGTCATCATTTTAGACAGAGGTACACAATTCACATCATGGTTCTGGAGAGCCGTACAACAAGAGTTGGGTACTAGGGTGGAGTTGAGCACGACCTTTCACCATCAGACGGACGGACAGTCCGAGCGCACAATTTAGGTTCTTGAGGATATGCTCCATGCCTGTGTGATAGAGTTCGTAGGGTCATGAGACCAAACTTTACACTTGCAGAGTTTGCTTACAACATTAATTACCAGTCCAACATTCATATGGCATCGTATGAGGCTTTGTACGGTAGGCGGTTCCGGTCCCTAGTGGAATGGTTTGAGCCAGGCGAGGCCTGATTGTTGGGTACAGATTTTGTCCAGGATGCCCTGGATAAGTTGAAGGTGATCCAGGAGAGAATTCGCATAGCCCAGTCCAGACAGAAGAGTTATGCGGACCAGAAGGTTCGTGATTTAGCATTTATGGTTGGTGAGCAGGTCTTGCTTCGGGTATCTCCTATGAAGGGCGTCATGAGGTTCGGGAAGAAGGTTAAGCTGAGCCCAAGGTTCATTGGTCCTTTTGAGATATTGTGGCGTGTTGAGGAGGTTTCTTATGAGATTTCCTTGCCTCCCAGCCTAGCAGGAGTTCATCCGGTGTTCCGCGTTTCTATGCTCCAGAAGTATCACGACGATCCGACTCAGTGTATTGGATTTAAGCTCAGTCCAGTTAGACAAGGATCTATCTTATGTTGAGGAGCCAGTAGCCATCTTGGATAGGCAGGTCAGAAAACTCCGATCAAAGAATATCGCATCTTTAAAGGTCCAGTGGCGGGGTGAGCCAGTCGAGGAGGCGACTTGGGATACCGAGCAGGATATGCGTAGCTAGTACCCTCATATTTTCACAGCTTTGGGTATGTCTTTATACTCGTTCGAGGACGAACGATTTGTTTTAAGAGGGGGAGAATGTAACGACACGGCCGATCGTTTTGAGAGTTAGAGCCCCTATCCCCTAATAACTTCTTTCCCCACGTTTGTTTCTGCTATCGTGACTTGCCAGAGTATTTGGTTATGGAATTCGGAGAGTTTAGGGACTCTTAGTCCCTAGATGTGAATTTTAGCCTTATAATTTGGACCCTAGTCGAAATTGTATAAAGAAGAATCCGGAAAGGGATTCCGTTGACTCCGTTAGCTCCGTTGAGTGATTTTGGGGGTTAGGAGCGCATCCGAAATATGTTTTGCAGGTCTGTAGTATATTTAGGCTTGAATTGGCGAAACTTAGATTTTCGGTGATTTTGGCCGATAGGGGAAATTTTGATATTGAGCTCGGAATGGAATTCTGGAAGTGGTTCTAAGTTCGTAGTGTCATTTGTGACCTGTGTGTCAAATTTGAGGTCATTCAGACTAGGTTTGACGTGTTTCAACATTGTTTGTAGATTTTGGAAAATGCTAAGTTCTTAGGCTTGAATCCATGTTTAATTCTTGTTTTTGGTGTTATTCGATGTGGTTTGAAGGCTCGACTAAGTTCAAATGATGTTATAGGACTGGTTGGTAGGTTTGGTTGAGGTCCCAGGGCCCTCGGGTGTGTTTCGGATGCTCAACGGGAAGAAATTTGGACTTAGGCAAAAATCTGGTGTGTTGGTTATGGTGTTTTGCACCTGCGGAGGGGAGCCCGCAGGTGCAATGGGGTTGATTGAAGATGCGGAAAAGGCCAAGGATTGCTGGGCTCGCAAATGCGGCCCAAGGATCGCAGATGCGGACCCAACTCGTTTAAGTGGTTTTCGCACCTGCGATGATTTTTCCGTAGGTGCGGCCCCATTAGCCGCAGATGCGGAAACCACCGAGCAGAAATAGGGAATTCGAGGGTTTCAAATTTCATAACACAAAATTCAATTTCGAGCTCGGTGGGAGACGATTTCTCGAAGGATTTTGAAGGAGAACTATTGGATAACGAATTCTAACTCTATTTTGATCATAATACAATAATCTATTGTTGGTTTCCTCGTCTAATTAAGGAATTTGAGGATAAAAGTTTAGAAATGGGGGAAAAGGTTCCCAATTGAAAATCCGAGATTTGAATGAGATTTTGACGTCAGATTTAGATGATTTTTGTTCGAGTGTTCTCATAAGTGAACGGATGTTCATAATTTATAAATTTTACCCGATTCTGAGATGTGGGCCCGGGGAGGCTTTTGAGGCGATTTTCCTAATTTTGCGTTTTAGTTTTGAATTAATTAGTTGAATTAGTTACTTAAAGTTATATTTACATTTTACAATTAATTTGAATAGATTCGGGCCATTTGGAGTCGGGTACTCATGGCACTTACTGGGTACCATTGTGGTGTACGCATGCCCTTTCCTGCACATGTTTTCGTGTGCAGATCCAGGTACGAGCTATCAGCCTCGAGGATAGCACGTGTTGCTGATTCTAAGAGACTTCAAGGTAATTCTGCATGTCCGCAGAATCCTCAGAGTCCCCTTCCTCTCCATCGTCTAGGGTCTATTTATGTATTTTCAGACTTTGTTTAGAGCTACGGTAGTATATAGAAGCTTATGACTTAGTGATATTCTGGGTCATTAGGAGAATATTTTTGTATATGCCGAGCGACACCGTTTTGTTATTTATATTGCGTCTTTTTTCTTCTTTATTTATTGTGTTTTCTTAGAGTTTTGCCTATAATATTAGGCTTACCTAGTCGTAGAGACTAGGTGCCGTCATGATACCTTTCGAAGGGTAAATTGGGTCGTGACATAAATAGGCGAGTAGTACTTTGGGAGAAGGCTACGAGAGAAATTGTTCAATTAATTAGCAACCATGAGTGAATTGTATGAAAGGGAGAGTTAACTAGAACACAATAGGATTGGTGAATCGATCACAACCCTGGAGTATTTGTCTCTACTGAATACTCAACAATCATTTTGCTGCTTGATAATTTAGTTACTTCTTAGAATTATTGCTTAGTATAATTATATTCTTGAACTCGAATTGACTCAACTGAATAACAATCTTGGTGAATTTAGTGGGTAGTTGATACAAGTCTCTGTGTGTTCGACACTCGACTTATCATTTTATTACTTGTACGACCACGTATACTTGCGTGTGCGTTAGAGAGCAACAATTACGTAGATAAATTGCACAAGGGAAACATGTTACCCATTGGTACATTCAAATTATAAGTTCAACTTATGATTTATGAACAATACAAGGCAATGTACGATATGAAAAAATAATGGGTCGTTGATGATTCATCGGAAATAATCACTTTGAAATTTATTTTATCGTTGGGTATAAAATTAGCGCAGAGCAGAACTAACTTGACTTTGGCTAAATCCTAGAATCATGACTGTTTAATTGGGAAAAATAATATATTGAAGCCTCTGGCGCGTATGCTAATTGCTGCTTGGCATTGGCATTGGCATTTCTGTACTATCTTTCAGCAGAGAGGGAAAAATAATCTCCTCTACTATCTTTCAGTATTTCTGCTCCTTTGCATATTTCTTTTTTTGTGGTTCAATTCGGTACTTCATTAAATCAATATAGTTGTTTGGTTAGTTAGTTGTTACTTGATTCACACTACCGCGTAACTCCTAAATGGTGAGGGTAAATTAATGCACTAACTAAAATTGCAAATAAGTAATTTATGTATGAGATCAAGTGAATGCTAATCAAAAGGAACAAAAGTAACAAGAATACAAGATAAAAGAGAGAGAGAGGAACATAGGCAGAAAACACTCATGAATGTGTAAATCAGCAGAAAGCAAATAATGCTTTATCTTCCCTAATATGTAAATTATTCATCTTCGTAGTGACATCAGGTTAAATTGCAGAATGCAAGCATAACATGCACAATCAAAAAACATTACTTTGTAAGTTCACTGCAATATTTTGCACAATCTAGCTAGTCACCTACACATCCGAAGTCAGAGAAAAAGTTTAGCTTTTTGTTTCGTTTGTTTGCCTTTAATTAATTCGAATTTGGGTTTTCGAAAAATATTACTTGTTTGAATTGGGTGTTATTACAAAGAATTTGGATTCTCTCTACGTTTCTCTATCTCTCAATTACTAATTTCAGTAATGTAAAGCAAAGGAAAAGAGAGCATCAATTCTATCATTGACAACCATTAAAAACCTTTGAAGCTTTGAATTCGAATTTGGGTTTTCAAAAGTCATTACTTGTTTGGATTGGATGTTGATGCAAACAATTGGGAATATGGATTGGAGTTTATATCTCAATTTTGAGGGTGTTTTGGTGAAGACTAGACTTGATTTTGGTTGAATTTCAGATTGAAACTCGAAGAAGAAGAAGAAGACATGATATACATTATATTTACGAAATTGTAGAAAAATTGTATTATGTTATTTATATATATATATATAAATCATATACAAGATATACAAAAGACATATTGTATAAAATTTATATTTAGGAACAACCTTTGTCAAAATCAGTGACGTGTCATAGCATATATCATCCTAAGAAGGTCTCAATATCTCTCGCTTAATATGTCCTTTTCCCTTCAATAATTGTAATATGTATAAGACAAATTAACAGAAAAATATTTTAGTTAAAAGTAAATAAAAATTATATCTAACCACAATCCTTGATTGTTTCTGAAACCTTATTCTTCAGTGTTTATGAATTGTTATTTTAATCTTTAACAATGTTGATGAATTTACTACAATATTTATTGAGTTTTAATTTTTTTTGTTTTGTGACGAGGCTTATTGGATATTTGAAGAAGGATCAAAATATTCAATGCCCTAAACATTAAAATAACAATAACTAGCAGCAGATTTTCCGATAAATTCATAAAAGAACTTCTCTCTATTGATATTGTGAATTCACTTAGAATTATATCTCAGAATAATCAAATTATATGGATAAATTAAACATTTAAGGCATGAAAAGCAGGAAGAAATAGTGTGATATCAAATTAATCAAACTTTTTGAAAAGAAAAGAGTTACAAAGAGAGAAACTGATATGGCTTCGCAGCTGTTTCGATTTCTCGGGGTTGTATTAGTGTTAAGCATGCTCAAATAATATCGGAAAAAATAAGGAAAGAGAAAAAGAAAAAAAAAAGGAAAATGGTGTAACTAAATCCCTTGATTGAAGGCACAAATAATGGATTTGGGAGCCTTTTAAGGTGGATTGTATATATTTTGTAAACAAAACTTGTTTATGCCAGGTACTTAGCTAAACGTGAACATTAAGTGTAATAAAGTTTCAAATAGTGTATACGAATGAAAAAAATCCCTTTTAAAACGTTAGTTATGATACTATTTTTGCTTATATACCATGGCCCATGTGTTTTGGCCTTGGCAATGGATAGCATTATGGAATTTTTATAGAAATAGTGTGAAAATAACATGGGCTAGCTAGTTTTCGAACTGGTATTTAAAAAAAAGTCAGCGTTTTATTGAAAAATAGCCACTATTTTGCTACAACAGGGAAAGTTCCAGCAATATACTGGAGATTGGTGCACCTGAGAATGAACTTCCAGCATATTATGCTGGAACTCCAACACATGGAATGTTCCAGATAATATACTAGACATTTAAAAACCTTCTCTCTCTAGAATGAAATTCACTCTCAGCGACGACTAAAATGACGAGGAAATCGTAGGCTGGAAGAGAAAGGCAGCAGAGTCAGGAGAGTAGATGTCACGACCCAATTTTCCCTCCGCTGGGTATCGTGACGACACCTAGTCTTAAGTACTAGGTAAGCCTAACATTTAGTAAACATAAATAAAATATTGAAACCTTTGAATGCTTCTCGATAAAAATCTCTATACATTACATATCATCCCAAAATCCGGCAAGTACAAGTCATAAGCTTTAAGGAATCTACACTAACATACTAAATACCACTGTTCAGAATAAATACAATAATGTATGAATACTACTTGTAAGACGGTGACTCTAAAACCGCGAACGCTGAAACAGTTTTACCTCGAGTCTCCACAACAGCAACTGCGCTGCTAGCTATCGATCAACTTCTATGCAAAAACCCGGGATCTGCACACAAAAAATGTGTAGAAGAGTAGCATGAGCACACCACAACGGTGCCCAGTAAGTATCAAGACTTACCTCGGTGGAGTAGTGACGAGGACTAGTCAAGACACCCACTGGTCTAATAAATTAAACCGACATACGTATAGGAATTAAATGACATGACACCTGTCTAATGGCTACACCATATAATTATCAACATAACAAGTACAAAGCGGAAGGAAGATACAACAAATAACACAGAACATCGTAATATTACACAGAAGAAAGGACGGGGGTGTGAATCAAAAGCGGAAACTACAACACAGTAAAAATAATAGTAACTCAGCACTGCAATAATTCCCCCTCAAGCCTTAGTCAACAACTCCTACAGTTTAGTAAATTCTTCAAGTGAAAACTTTAAATCGTAAGTTTATATTGAAAGCTTTAAAAATACAATCACTTCATTTTGAGTAAAGTCTCCTTCGAAAATACACTTCCTCCAACTATATATATATAAATGTACTGTACAGAACGAAAACCTCGACCACAAATTTCCTTTCAATAAAAGCTTTTCAATGTACCTTTCTAGTAAATATTTTCCAAACATAGCTTCTTTCAAATAAATGCTTTGCAAACATAACTTTTGGAAAATAGTAACCTTGAAAACATAGTTTTCTTTAAGGTAAATGCCTTTAAACTTTACTTTTCAATAACTGTCTTTCAGACGTAGTTTCCAATAGAACAAGTGCACGGCATCACCCCTCGTGCTTTTACTCTCGTCCTCCCCTTAGAAATCGATCGATAAGACACGTAAATTAAGCAAATTAAACCAGTAAAAGACATGGACAGGGCAACAACAATGAGATAAAGGTCAAGTACATGACAATAATAACAAGTCACACCAAATATATAAGTACAACAATAACAGCTCAAAGTACGGGCAAAAGTATACACGGGGAAACATATATCACATCATTATGCATGTCCCTCGTCCTCACCTGCACGAAAACACCCTTTGTGCCATGAACTCACTCACAATATTACGCACGGTATCACCCTTCGTGCTTTTACTCTCAATAATATGGCACGGCAGCACCCTTCGTGCTTTTAATTTCAATAATATGGCACGACATCAACCTTTGTGCTTTTCACTCTTTTCTCACATGATAATGAATGTAAATAATGGCACGGCATCACCCTTCGTATTTTACACTCTTTCCTCACATGATAATGAATATAAACAATGGCACGACATCACCCTTCGTGCTTTACACTCTTTCCTCACATGATAATGAATATGAAATGGCACGGAATCACCCTTCGTGCTTTACACTCTTCCTCGCCCAAACAAATGAAATTATATCATTCAGACAAGGGAATCAGTAGCATAAACAACCATAGAAATCATATTGTCCCGTCAAGGGAGTCAATAATAGAAACAATATCATCAACAACATAAACAATAATAAAAATCATATTGTCCCGGCAAGGGAGTCAACAATGGAAACAATATCATCAACAACATAAACAATAATAAAAATCATATTGTCCCGGCAAGGGAGTCAACAATGGAAACAATATCATCAACAACATAAACAATAATAGAAACCATACTGTCCCGGCAAGGGAGTCAAACAATATCATCCCAGAAGGGGAAACAACTATAACCAATCTCACTTAAACAATTAGCTTCACAGAATAAACTCAGTTTGAACAATTTTTAGTAATAGGCAATACCAAGGAGGTACCATCAACACAGATGATTATCAACTAAACCTAAGTAGAACTTAAGGGAAAATCATATAATTCACAATGAACGACTCACGGGCATGCTTGACACCAACGTATAGATATCCCAATTTCTGCTATACAATCATAGGGCGAGATTATACTAGTTCTAGTCAATAGGCAGTTTATGAAGGAAGACAAGGCACAACGGTAGGAAAGGTAAAGTGTTCATTTAAGTCAATTAAGATCAAATAAGAAACAAGGAACACTGAGCAAGTAATTTCTAATTTGAACAGGAAGAAATGAAACTAGCAATCAGGAACTAAAATGTAACAATTACAACTTCATACACGGGGAATATAAGGACCTACGAATCCTAAAAGGGACAACCTATTTGCAAATAAGTCCGAGTACGCACTCGTCATCTCGCGTACATGGGCTACAATCAATATAGAAGACTCAATCCAAAGGGGTAGTTCCCCCACACAAGGTTAGGAAAGATACTTACCTCGAAGACGACAACGCGGTACTCCAAAATGAACTTCTCAGGCGAAAAGACCTCTAGACGGCTCAAAATCAACTAAAGCAACTTCAAAGTACATATAAAACGTATAAGAAACTATTCCGAATAATAAAGTTTCAATCTTTACAAAATTATAAAAATCGACCCAAAAGTCGACCCCCGAGCCCGCACCTCGGAACCTGACAAAATTTACAAAAACGGAATACCCATTCTAGTACGAGTTCAACCATACAAATTTTTTTCAAATTCCGATACCATTTGGTCCCTCAAATCATGATTTTTTAATTTAAAAGTTTTCTTTAAAAACCCACATCTTTCTCAACTAAAAATACCATTTAAATGATAAAATCAAGAACAAGTTCATAGAATATATTTAATTCTGATGGAACAACACTTACCCATTCGATTTGTGTGAAAAACCTTCAAAGAATCGCCAAGAACCAAGCTCTAGAAGTCAAAATATGATAAAAATAGTGAAACCCTCAGTTTTGAAAACTTATATTCTGTCCAGGCATTTTGTGCATTGCGAACGCGGAGAAAGGGATGCGTTCGCGAAGAAAGGAAGGTGAGTCTGCCCAGTTGTTTATTGCGAACGCGACACTGTGTACGCGAACGTGTAGGAAGAGATGCGAATGCGTAGAAGGAGCTAAGGCTTCCCATGAAATAAACCCCTTCGCGAATGCGACATGATGAGTTCGAACGAGATGAACAAGAGAGCAGGGCTTATGCGAACGCATGAGGGGTATGCAAACGCGAAGAAGGGGAAATTGGGCTGCCCAGAAAAGACCCTTCACGCACGCGTGGGATATGATGCGAACGCGAAGCACCTCCACCATAACTCATCGCGAACGCGTTTGAGAGGACGCAAACGCGGAGAAGGAAATCAGCTGATAGATAACAGCAGTGACAAATAGGAGAAAAATGACCCGAAGCCTATCCGAATCACATCCGGAGCCCCTGGGACCCCGTCTAACCACTCAAACAAGTCATATAACCTAACACAGATTCGCTCAAGGTTTCAATACACATAAAACAATACCAAAACGACGAATCAAACCAAAAACCAAACTTATGAATTTTCAAAACTTTAAATATCAAAACTCGTTCCAAAACCTATCAAATCAACCCGGAATGACGTGAAATTTTGCGGACAAGTCACATATAAAACAACAGACCTACAACCATTCCCGGAATTCCATTCCAAGCCCGATACCAAAATTTCACCTATCGGTCGAAATCACCGAAATTCTAACTTTCGCCAAATTCCCTCAAATTACTCTACGGACCTCCAAAACCAATTACGGACGCGCGACTAAGTCCAAAATCGTTGTACAAAGCTGTTGACACCACCCAAAACTCATTCCGAGTCCGTTTACACAAAAGTCAAACCTCCGGTCAACTTCCATCACTTAAGCTTCAAAATTTGAAAATTTTCTCCCAATTCGATTCCGGATTATCCGGTAACTGAATCCAACCATGCACGCAGGTCGATATACACAATGTGAAGCTACTCAAGACCTTACGCCACCGAACGGAGCTTAAATTCTCAAAATGACCAGTCGGGTCGTTACATTCTCCCCCTCTTAAAACAAATGTTCATCCTCGAACATGCCAAGATTCACCTTGGACTCATCCAATCACTAATTGCACACTTCCAAAACATACCCGCGGGTGATCCCATGTCACTCCAACTTACATAAGCCTTATGGCACAATCACAACTGCAGTATAGCCTTCCCATAACACCGATGAGCCTCATACCTCAATTTCTCACCTTCTACTCATTTTCAAATGACCCGATTCTAAATCCATATCCGGCTTTAGCCTCAACCAGCTGCATTAACTCATGACTATGCCCTCAAGGTACGATCACACAATATAGCACATCACACATGGGCTAAAAATAACACTTTCGATCACAATAGCTGCCCAAATTCAAATCAGCATTGGCAATTAGCCTCACATCTAAAAGAACTCTGTTTCCAAGCCCCCAAAATGATGCAATAAGCACGAAGACCTCATCATTAGACACCCGAACCACCGAGCCACAACTAACACCACCGGGCACATACCCCGCAAGCTAAACTAAAGAAACACATAACGAAATGACTGAATATGAAATTAGAAACATATAAAGGAATTATCAAACAAGACCATAGGAACAACTCTCTATCAATACTGACTTACCAAAAGCAATATAACAAGGAAGAAGCAAAGCATATGAACAAATCACAAGAATCTCATCCTGATAAAATTTCCACCGCGGTACTCAGCCCGGTCCAAACTATCGAATCACAAATATCGCGAGGACCTCGCCCTCAACTCTGAATCACATACCGAAAATATATCATACCAATTGAAATTCCTCCACTAACTCATCTCGGCTGATAAAATCAAAACGCTAACCGAACTCACATCTTGATGGAGTATCAAATCACAGCTCGTAAAGAAAATACTTAAGAAAATCATATAAAGCTTACCACGAAGAACAACAAGGACTCACTTCCAGTTTCACCACTATCAAGGATGAATAAAACAACAATAGACACAGACTACTACTCATAGAATCTCTCATCCGGAGCAAACACGAAAATAGAGTGCAAAACATGAAACTCATTTATCAATAAAGCAACAAATAAAGGAACTCGTCCTGACCAACAGAACTATAGTGAGATACAAATGGTTCCCCTATGAATCAGATCAAAACATACCTGTATGATAACATCTGACCCAACGGTCTCCAGCCTATACATGAAATACATCAACGGGTCGGGCCTCCCCCCTCTTGGGTGACCTCTACTCACCCGAATACCCTGCTATAAGACACATGTCTGAATCTTGGAACTATCCCTCACCCTGTGGATAACGTCTCCACGCTCAAAACAACCTCTCTGCCGACGTGGCTGTGGAAACCATACAATACGAGTCCTTGGAGACCCATGAGTACCTGAAACCCCATGCGAAGATGGTAATGCAGACTGAATTGGCTGACCCACAAAACCTCTACCATTTCGTACCTTACCACCATAATATGGACCAGCAGATTTCTCCGGTCTACGCGCCTCCTCGCCTCCCTGAACTCTCTTTCTTGATCTCGTCTGCACTCCCTCTCCCGGCCCCACATGCTCTCTAACCGGCGAGCGATCCCTATTACCTACTGAAACGAGGCATCCGACTCTAACTCTTGAGTCCTGCTGAACCGAATATCATGCCTGAGTCCCTCAATGAATCCTCGGACTCGCCTCCTAACTGAAGCACCAAGTGAGGCGCATATCTGGCCAACTCACTGAATCCGACATAGTTCTCCAACACTGCCATAGTGCCCTGACAAAACTGCTCAAACTCCGCGCGTCATGCATCTCGGAGGAACTGGAGTGCAAACCCCCTCCAAAGTATCTCTGAAACCTAAATACATGCAAGTGAAGTTGACTCATCCAGGCTACCCCAACTCATATGCCTGCCATTACTGACAACCTGCTCCTCTGAGCTGAGACGTGACAAAAATAACCCCGCTCGTCTCCACAATACACGAAGTACGAAAAATGTAGTAACACTCCTCCAAGAAACCCTGGGCATCATCTATCGCCTATCCACTGAAAGATAGGAGGGAGGTACTTCCTGTACCTCTCAAGTCTAAGGTATTCTTCCTCCGATGTTGCTTTCCTAACCACGGGTTGAGCTAAAACCACATGACGTGCTTCCATGACAACTGGAACCTGACCAATATGATCTCGCTGATCTAGAGTGTAGACGGTGGGAGTCTGAACTCCTCCCCTAATCCGTGGAATAGCCGGTGGACTAGAATCAATCCCGCCTGAGTCAATGTACCAATCGTACTTGAGAACTATGCCAAGGTCTCCTGAAGTCCGGGGTAGCAACAGGTATCTCCAGTACCTGTCCCCCAACTAGAACTACTGGCGGCTCTTCAACGGCTGTACTGGTAGGCAGCTTAACTGCGGTACGTGATCTTTGTCGGCCTCTGTCTCTAACCCTTGCGACATTTTCTTCGGGGTAACATCATCAGGAGCTGCAGTTCGTGTCCTCACCATTGGTGAGAGAATGAAACGATAGTTTCAAACTTCAAGATCAATGAACTCGCACGATAGGAATGAAGGAAGTGAAATTGTCCTAATAGTTTCGTAGCCTCTCGAAGATAAGTACAGACATCTCCGTACCGATCTGCAAGACTCTACTAAACTCGCTTATGACTCGTAGCACCTATGAACCTAGAGCTCTGATACCAACTTGTCACGACCCAATTTTTCCTCCGCTGGGTATCGTGACGGCACCTAGTCTTAAGGACTAGGTAAGCCTAACATTTAGTAAACATATATAAAATATTGAAACCTTTGAATGCTTCTCGATAAAAATCTCTATACATTACATATCATCCCCAAAACCCGGTAAGTACAAGTCATAAGCTTTAAGGAATCTACACTAACATCTCTAAATACCACTGTTCAAAATAAATACAACAGTGTATGAATACTACTTATAAGAAGGTGACTTCGGAACCGCAAACGCTGGAACGATTTTACCTCGAGTCTCCACAACAGCAACTGCGCTGTTTACTATCGATCAACTACTATGCAAAAACCCGGGATCTGCACAAAACAAATGTGCAGAAGAGTAGCATGAGCAGACCATAGCGGTGCTCAATAAGTATCAAGACTAACCTCGGTGGAGTAGTGACGAAGACTAGTCAAGACACCCACTGGTCTAATAAATTAAACAGACATATGTATAGGAATGACATGACATGACACCTGTCTAATGGCTACACCATATAATTATCAACATAACAAGTACAAAGAGGAAAGAAGATACAACAAATAACACAAAGCATCGTAATATTACACAGAAGAAAGGACGGGGGTGTGAATCAAAAGCGGAAATCACAACACAGTAAAAACAATAGTAACTCAGCACTGCAATAATTTCCCCTCAAGCCTTAGTCAACAACTCCTACAATTTAGTCAATTCTTCAAGTGAAAACTGTAAATGGTAAGTTTATATTGAACGCTTTAAAAATATAATCACTTCATTTTGAGTAAAGTCTCCTTTGAACATACACTTCCTCCAACTATATATATAAATGTACTGTACAGAACGAAAACCTCAAACACAAATTGCCTTTCAATAAAAGCTTTCCAATGTACCTTTCTAGTAAATGTTTTCTAAATATAGCATCTTTCAAATAAATGCTTTGCAAACATAACTTTGGACAATAGTAACCTTGCAAACATAGTTTCCTTCAAGGTAAATGCCTTTAAACTTTACTTTTCAATAACTGTCTTTCAGACGTAGTTTCCAATAGAACAAGTGCACGGCATCATCCTTCGTGCTTTTACTCTCGTCCTCCTCATAGAAATCGACCGATAAGATACGTAAATTAGGCAAATTAAACCTGTAAAAGACATGGACAGGGCAACAACAATGAGATAAAGGTCAAGTACACGACAATAATAACAAGTCACACCAAATATGTAAGTACAACAATAACAGCTCAAAGTACGGGCACAAGTATACACGGGGAAACAGATATCACATCATAATGCATGTCCCTCGTCCTCACCTGCACGGAAACACCCATTCGTGCCATGAACTCACTCACAATACTACGCACGACATCACCCTTCGTGCTTTTACTCTCAATAATATGGCACGGTATCACACTTCGTGGTTTTAATTTCAATAATATGGCACGACATCAACCTCGTGCTTTTCACTCTTTCCTCACATGATAATGAATGTAAATAATGGCACGGCATCACCCTTCGTATTTTACACTCTTTCCTCACATGATAATGAATATAAACAATGGCACGACATCACCCTTCGTGCTTTACACTCTTTCCTCACATGATAATGAATATGAAATGGCACGTCATCACCCTTCGTGCTTTACACCCTTCCTCGCCCAAACAAATAAAATTATAGCATTCAGACAAGGGAATCGGCAGCATAAACAATCATAGAAATCATACTGTCCCGGCAAGGGAGTCAACAATGGAAACAATATCATCAACAACATAAACAATAATAGAAACCATACCGTCCCGGCAAGGGAGTCAACAATGGAAACAATATCATCAACAACATAAACAATAATAGAAACCATACTGTCCCGACAAGCGAGTCAACAATGGAAACAATATCATCTCAACAAAGGAAATAGTTATAACCAATCTCACTTAAACAATTAGCTTCACGGAATAAACTCAGTTTGAACAATGCTTAGTAATAGGCAACACCAAGTAGGTACCATCAACAGATTATTATCAACTAAACCTAAGTAGAACTTAAGGGAAAATCATATAATTCACAATGAACGACTCACCTGCATGCTTGACACCAACGTATAGATATCTCAATTTCTGATATACAATCATAGGGCGAGATTATATTATATCTAGTCAATAGGCGGTTTATGAAGGAAGATAAGGCACAACGGTAGGAAAGGCAAAGTGTTCATTTAAGTCAATTAAGATCAAATAAGAAACAAGGAACACTAAGCAAGTAATTTCTAATTTGAACATGAAGAAATGAAACTAGCAATCAGGAACTCAAATGTAAAAATTACAACTTCATACACGGGGAATATAAGGACCTACGAATCCTAAACGGGCCAACCTATTTGCAAATAAGTCTGAGTACGCACTCTTCACCTCGCGTACACGGGCTACAATCAACATTGAAGACTCAATCCTAAGGGGTAGTTCTCCCACACAAGTTTAGGCAAGATACTTACCTCGAAGACGACAACCCGGTACTCCAAAATGAACTTCTCATGCAAAAAGACATCTGAACGGCTCAAAATCAACTAAAGCAACTTCAAAGTACATATAAAATGTATAAGAAACTATTCCGAATAATAAAGTTTCAATCTTTACAAATTATAAAAATCGACCCAAAAGTTGACCCCCGAGCCCGCACCTCGAAACCCGACAAAATTTACAAAAACCGAATACCCATTCTAGTACGAGTTCAACCATACAAATTTTATCAAATTCCAATACCATTCGGTCCCTCAAATCATGATTTTTCAATTTAGAAGTTTTCTTTCAAAACCACATCTCAACTAAAAATACCATTTAAATGATAAAATCAAGAACACGTTCATGCAATATATTTAATTATGATGGAAGAACACTTACTCATTCGATTTGTGTAAAAAACCTTCAAAGAATCGCGAAGAAGCGAGCTCTAGAAGTCAAAATATGATAAAAATGGTGAAACCCTCGGTTTTGAAAACTTATATTCTGTCCAGGCATTTTGTGCATCGCGAACGCATCCCTTTCTCCGCGTTTGCGAAGAAGGGAAAGTGAGTCTGCCCAGTTGTTAATTGTGAACGCGACACTGTGTACGCGAATGCGGAGAAGAGGAACAGGGACCTACGCGAACGCGTAGGAAGAGATGCGAAAACGTAGAAGGAGCTAAGGCTGCCCAGGAAATAAATCCCTTCGCGAACGCGACATGATGAGTTCGAACGAGATGAACAAGAGAGCAGGGCTTATGCGAACGCAGGAAAGGTATGCGAACGCGAAGAAGGGGAAATTGGGCTGCCCAGAAAAGACCCTTCACGAACGCGAAGCTATGATGCGAACGCAAAGCACCTCCACCATAACTCATCGCGAACGCGTTCGAGAGGACGCGAACGCGGAGAAGGAAATCAGCGGACAGATAACAACAGTGACTAATAGGAGAAAAATGACCCGAAGTCTATTCGAATCACACTCGGGGCCCCCGGGACCTCGTCTTACCACTCAAACAAGTCATATAACCTAACACGGACTCGCTCGAGGTTTCAAAACTCATAAAACAACACCAAAACGACGAATCAAACCAAAAATCAAACTTGTGAATTTTCAAAACTTCAAATATCAAAACTCATTCCAAAACCTATCAAATCAACCCGGAATGATGTGAAATTTTGCTTGGATTTGTTTTTAATATTTATGTTTAACAAAAATGTTAGTTTATGTGACGGATGTAGTTGCATAAATGAAACATGAGTATATAAGGTAAAATTGTGTATGGTTTAATAAATAAATAAAAATTCATAAATAAATAAAGATTCCTAAGTTTAAAAGGATTTCAAAGTGCTCGTTTTTTTCCTAATATAAATGACTCCTAAATAATTAAATCATATTGATAAAACTACAAAGAAAATATGAATATAGATTGGAATATGCATTTATGACATAAAGGTCACTAAAGAATCTAATAGGGAGAAGAGTAACTATTAAATATTATCAAGGTAAAGTTTAATCGGATTACAATTCTATGGAATTTTACACAATGATATTTTGAAATGATTAAAAGTTATCCATCATAGTTCGCTTTAGGAAAAACAAAAGGAGTTTTAGATAACGTCTTTTTAATATTTACTTTCTATTTTATCTTATTTTTATTCAGTTCTTTATAGAATTGAGATGAAGAAAAAAAAATTAGACTTTCTTAATTTAAAATGGAGTTGAAAGTGAACACTTTTTTTTAGCGTGAATTGAAAGTGCTTGAAATTCTAGAACTAAAAGAAATTTAAAAATTAAAGTTCTAAATACTAGGGAAATAATTGAACGACTATTCTTAAAGAGTAGAAATTAATTATATGAGTATTTCTAAATATTTAAAAAATAATCAAATAACTATTTTGTCCAGTTTAAACTCTATTTCCAAAAAAAAACACAAATAATATTTAGTTAAAGACCTTCATACTTTTAATATAATATAATATAGATAGATAGATAAATATTATACATATATATCCGTCGGCTATTTCTAGTTGAAGTGTGCGGCTATTTAGATTAATAGTTCTAGCATTATTTCTCAATTTGAAAATATTTACGACCATGGTCCGTGCACTAAACCAATGGTAGCAATAGCACGAGCTAACCACTTTTCAATCACGTAAGTGAAAAATAATCATTTTCATGGAATTTCAAATTACACAAGTAAAACTCTATTACAATGGCTATTTTTCAATTACACGGACTAAAAGCTCGCCTGTGATTCTTATCCGAACCACTAAGTGCATTATATGCGTCATGAATCTTTTTTTGCTATAACTGAACTATGGAAGAATAATATGTGTGTTTTTACTTCAATGTAATTCAACCATGGTAATAGTAAACTTTGTTTTAAAACAACTTTACTAGACTAAACAAAGCTAGACAAGGAAAAATAAAAACATAGAGGTTACAAGCTAATACAAAGAGGACCCAAAAAAAGAAGGAATTTTTTTCTATATAAACAGAAATTTCTCTTGAGAAAATATAATACTCAAGAAGTTCTACGACTTACTAATACATTTCTGGTTGTTTACATGACTATTTTTCGTCAATGTATTCACAGTTAAACTGCAAGACAACTCAATATTCTTACGCTTGGAACGTATCCCCCAAACTTTAAATTTGATTGGCACATCCATTGAGAGAGACAGAGACAAATGTTGGTTTGAATTCGTGCTATTCATGCTCTTTTCAACTTCCTTAGGCAATTGATTTATTTCCCCGTTATGAAGAATAATCTTAAAATCCGTCGAACTCCTGGGATTTTGGTCTAAATTAGGAAAATTCCCTTGAGCAATTTTTTTCTGCTTAAAATACAAAGAAACATCACCTTCCTCTTCATAATACAAAATTCTTGACCTTTGATTCGGATTCTTGGCTTCAATTGTAATGTCATATTCATATTGTGGACGTTTATGTTGAAGTTGTAATTTCTTGAGTAAGACTTGTTTCACGCTAAATTTTGGATCATCATGCTTGGTAAATAATTTGGCAAGACCTATTATCAATCCAATAATAATTCCAACAACAACTAACATTACAACTATGCATATACAACGACGAGAATAACAACAAGAACGTCGAGGTTTTCGGTTCTGATTCCGGTGACGTTCGACGATTAGAGCATTTTCAGGTGGTGGAATGCGATAGATTTGATCTTTTGGGACTTGAACAACGTAAGTTCCTGAAGCGAAAAGCGGTTGAGTATTACGAACTGATACAGCTAAAGGTTCATGGTGGCTAATATCGTTATGTGTGGGGGAATTATTATTATTTGTTGTAATTTGATTTTGGGGAAATCCATCGCCTTTTTCAGATTGGGACCGCTCCTCCATGGAAGAATGGAGAGCGGTGAAGATGGATGCCTAAGGTTGGTAAGGCTAATGATGGACAAAAGGTGATGGCTAATTTTGCATGGGAAAGGTACGGTTGTTGAATTTGCATGGGAAAAAAATGGGATGTTGAGCTATTAGAGTGGATAATTGAACAACTGTCTTTCAATTAATTTGTAATATTTCTTGTTTTTGTACTAAATATGATCGGTATTCAAGCATTGACAAACAAGAAAAATAAAACTAGCAAGGTGTTTAAGTTCTGTTCATTGATGGTGTAAAATATTGCGTGTTGTCTAGTAACAATAACAATTATCCAGTAAAGTCCCATAAAGTGGAGTCTGAGGAGGGTGATGCGTACGCAGGCCTTACCCGATAGGGACAGAGAGACTGTTTCCAATAGACCCTCGGCTATACAATTATATATATGTCACTTATAAATTAAAGCAATAACAAGTAAATCCTTATAATATTTTTTTTTGGTAATTAAGTATTTTATTTACCAAGTAACAATATTTACAACTCATCTAGACTTATTACAAAATTTCCTCTAGCGTACCACCTACTAGACATGAAGCCCCAGTTTGGTGATACCTATCGTTCACTGCTTTTACTGCTTCTTCTTCTACCATTATTGTTTCATACTCTAGCTAACTTTCAGATACCAATTCAACTTAGCCATTGCTCTATCTAGATAAGGGAATTTAGTTGCCCTTATGTGTATTTCCTAGATGATAAGATGAAGTATAGTAGTGTCTGTTCTTCTCTTCTTATGAAAAATCGCATAGTTCCTCTCTTGCCAACAGTGATAGACAACAACTACTAGTGTCATTCTACATATTGTTGCCCTTGCACTCTTTCCTTTGGTCACCTTTGCCAGCCATGTTACTTCTTCCTGCCATGCATGTTGTGTTCTTCGTATTCCTTGCCATTTCAGTAGACCATTCTATATCCTCCCTGTTATCTCACAATCAAAGAACATGTGTTGCACTGTCTCGTTTTCCTTTTTACACAAAGAGCATGTTTGTTGAATTTCCAACCTTAAAATGAATATCCACTTGGGCAGCCCCTGATTATTGCACACTAACTTCTTCCATGGCACTTTTTGAAATCCTCCTAGTAGGGTCTTGTATATTTGTTCAGTTGGGCATTTTACCATCCTCTGAACATCTTCTTCATTAAGACCTGCCTTAGCAAAGTAGTCCTTTGCCTGAAAGATCTTTTGCACTGCCCAAGAAGCACTCTTTGGCTCTATACTCCAGACTGTGCGACCCTTGATATAGTAAGTACGTACCCAATGTACCCATAACTTCTCCTTCGTAGTGCAATTACTCCATAAAAATTTGCAGATAGCAGTTTTGTTCCACAACTCCACATCAATGAAATTTAAGACCTCTGCAACCTTAGGTGAGCATAGATTCTCCCAGGCTATCAAAGCCATTTTTGTTGGCTCAGCATTACCTGTCCATAGAAATCTTCTACAAATAGTTTTTATGAACTGTATAACTGATGATAGACTATAATTATGTATTTTAGTCATTTATTACACTCTAAAATTTACTGCACATAAATTGAGTTTGAGCTTTAATCGCTAGTGTTTTGCACTAATTGTGTGTTTTATGCCTTGTAGGAGTGATTCCGAGCTATATAGATGTTATGAAATAAATTCAAGTGATTTGGAGCTTTGAAGTCTCAGTAAAAGCCCAAGGAATTAAGTCGGGATCGTGTTCAGGGGTCAAATTTGATAGTTAAGAACAAACGAAGACTCGAGTAGGCATATTGCGTACTGTCTAGTAAAATAGACATAAATCGTTGCTACGAACTCCAGTTGGGATATGTAATATATAGTTGGAAAGTTAACTCAAAGAGATACAACTTTAATGTTTTTTGTTTTTCGAAATTCCAAACGGAACATGGTGAAAAACGCAGTCGAAACTGCAACCGCGGACCTGGACGCGGACTAAGACAGTACACTGGGTAATGACCGCGCCCGGACAACGGTTGACCGCGACCGCGAGCGTCCAAACCTGAAAAATTATCCTTTTTCGCGTAGGAGAAGGTATAATTATTTGGGCCCAACCCTACTTGGTACATATACATGGAAAAATGGTATTTGGAGAGGTTGGACGTAATTTTGACACAGATTCGACCTAAGGAGACAGAGACACAATAGAAGCAAGGCGAAAAATTCTTCTACGAGCTTTTCCTTCCTCTTCCTATTTTTCATTGTCGGTTATGACTTTTAGTATTGTATTTTACATACTATTGTCACACCCTTTTTTTCAAAACTTATACTAAACCTTCTTAAAAATAATAAAAAGGTTTTGTGAAGCTCAAAAAGAGTTTTTAATTTTGAAAGTGACAAAAAATTGTGTTTCAAAAGATTTAATTCAGAGTCGCCACCTGACATTTGGTTTCGGTGTGCCAGGTCATCGATTTTAAATTTAAATAGAAATGACAATTTTCTTTCAAAACACATTTGACTCTTAAACTAAGTCTGCACCAGAGATTCGGGTAAGGGGGTTCATTTGACTCGGGGAGAAGGTGTTAGGCATTCCCCGAGTCCCGTAACTAGTACGATTGTGTAAATGATCAAGTTGGATTTATAGGATACTCAAGTTGAAGTGAAAACACCAAAAGCAAAAATAAACACGAAGGAGGCTCGAGGTCGTCCCAACCTAAAAAAAGAAAAGAACAAAAATAAAATAAAATACTAAAGTTCTATTCTACGAGTCCTTGCGTCATCCAGTATTTGGCCATCAATTACATATACTTCGGGGCATACCCCGGATAATAATATATACAAATTTTGCGGGGCATTCCCCGGATAATAAACTAAAGGGAGCGACCTCTTACCTCAAACAAAATAGAATAAAAGACCTAAAATTTGCCTATCCCGGGATGACGGCCTAAGCATGCTCCTAGCGAATTTAACTAAAAGAGATGAAACGACATAGGGTCCATGCAATATCCAAAGTTCTTTGACTCTATCAACATGAAGAAATAATTTTCCATTTTTAATTAGGCCGATCCCAACGCATGTCAGCCCAACAAATATACTTTAGGAACAAAACAGACAATCTATAGCCAAACGCTTATCAAATGAATTTGAGTAACAAACAGATGAGCGCAGATAAGCACATAAAAGAAATTAACAAAATTAAGGATTGAAAAATGTCAAATTAGGAAGATAAAGAGAAATGAACCTCAATTACCTGAAAATTGATTGTTTACTGCTATGAACTCAAAATTACAACGAATCGCGGACGGACACTCGAATCGGCGTAGGAAAGCTGGAAACCGGACGGAATCTCGACTCGCCACTGGAAACTCAACCAAACATGGATTAAACCCTACATTTTAATCAAAATTCATCCTTAGACACAAAAAATAGAATCGACAAATTGAAAGAAACATAATTTGTATATTTTTCTTTTTTCCTAGTTTTTCTTTTTGGTTTTTCGATTGGTTTTTGTCGTCTTTCATGTACCGTCCCCTCCGTTTGTGTATGTGTGCGTGTCTTGTTGACTGTGGTGGCTGGCTTATAGGGAGGGAGTTGAATGAGGGACAACGAAGGAGAGGGGGAGGCTGGTTTCCGGCATTTTTCGTGGCTGCCGGTGTGGTGGAGTTTCGCCGGCGGTCGACTGGTTGGTAAAGGGAGGCGTCCGGAGTTGCTGGCGGCTATTTTGGAGAAGGGATAGCTTGGAGAGGCGGCTAGCTGGAGGTTGTTGGTGGCGTGTGAGGGTGAGATATGAGTGAGTGGGAGCTGGTGGCCGTCCGGCGCGGGAAGGGGATCTAGGGTGGGGCTGCGCTAGATAAAAAATTGAGAGGGGCTGTTATGGTTAGGGTTTGTGTGTGTTAGGACGTAGATGGTGAAGGGTGGTAAAGGAAGTTGAGAGGGGGTGGGAAGGCTGGCCGGCGACGGCTGAGCAGGGGTGGTTAGGGTGGAGTTGCTAGGCGGCAGCCATGGTTAAGGTGTTGTTCTCTTAGGTTTTTTTTGTGTGAATAGGGTCTCTTGTAGAAGAAGAGAGTATTAGGGTAAGGGAGGTTGGGCTTTTGGGGTTAAGAGAGTTCAATTACTCAAACTAGGAAGTGCGTCTCCTATGAATGAACTTAAATGACCCAAAACTAGGAAGTGCGTCTCCTAGGGGTAAAATCTCAATTTAGGAAGTGCGTCTCCTGAAACAAAATCTGAAAGACCCAGACTAGGAAGTGCGTCTCCTAGGGGTGAAACTTCAATGACTCAAACTAGGAAGTGCGTCTCTATAAATGAACTTAAATGACCCAAAACTAGGAAGTGCGTCTCCTAGGGGTGGAACTTCAATGACTCGAACTAGGAAGTGTGTCTCCTAGGAATGAACTTAAATGACCCAAAACTAGGAAGTGCGTCTCCTATGGGTAAAATCTCAATTTAGGAAGTGCGTCTCCTGAAACAAAATCTGAAAGACCCAAACTAGGAAGTGCGTCTTCTAGGGGTGAAACTTCAACGACTCAAACTAGGAAGTGCGTCTCCTAGAACAAAAACATAACCTGAATGACCCAGACTAGGAAGTGCGTCTCCTAGGGGCGAAACTTAAATGACTCACACTAGGAAGTGCGTCTCCTAGGAATGAACTTAAATTAACCAAGCTAGGAAGTGTGTCTCCTAGGGATGAGATCTCAATTTAGGAGGTGCGTCTCCTAAACAAAATATGACTTGAAAGACCCAGACTAGGAAGTGTGTCTCCTAGGGGTAAAGCTTCAATGACTCAAACTAGGAAGTGTGTGTCCTATGAATGAACTTAGATGACCCAAAACTAGGATGTGCGTCTCCTAAAAAGAAAATATAACCTGAAAGACCCAGACTAGGAAGTGCGTCTCCTAGGGGTGAAACTTAAATGACTCGAACTAGGAAGTGCGTCTCCTAGGGATAAAACTTAAGTTAACCAAAACTAGGAAGTGCGTCTCCTAAGGGTAAAATCTCACTTTAGGATGTGCATCTCCTAAATAGTATAACCTGAAAAACCCAGACTAGGAAGTGCGTCTCCTAGGGGTGATGTGTGATCTTCTCAATAACCTTTGCATAAGCAGAATTGGGGCATTACACCTGAAGAATTCAAGCTTTGACATGAACATAGCCTTCATCCCTGTTTCAGACAAAGAAAAACTTGTGAGTTTAAACATGGTGGTTAGTTGTTGGCCTTGACCTTGAGGGCTTTTGCTCCTTCACTTGCCATGATAACTTTGATTTCCACTTGGAAGACCTTGTTGTTATTGGTTAACCACTTTCTCTGTAAACCCTTATCAATGAAAAACCTCTCATCCGTTCAAGCCCAACACCTTACACCCGATGTATGCTCATGAATTGACATTTACCGAACCTTTACATTTTACATGACTCCCAAAGCACGTCGATTATCATCAAATCAATGCGCATATTATTATTTCCTGAATTATACCGCCTTGATGTGCTAGCCAGATGTCGCTCTGTGCAATTGGAAAGCTTGTAGAAAATTTTGAAGTTATTTCTCACTTGTTTAAAAAAAGAAGACTCAACAGAGACTTAAAAAAAACAGGGGGGAAAAAAAGAAAAAAAAAGAGAGGAGATGGTATCTAACAAGAAAAACTTTTACCTAGGAAAAGAACAAAGTAGAAACTAATCTGATTTGAAGGCCATCTCCACTGACCATGACATGCATTTTGGATTAAGCGGCCTGATCTGTCAAATTGAATCTGATTTTCAACTTTTATTATGCCTCCAAGTCGTGCAACTGGGTTTCAGTGCTCCAATTGTCCTATTTGACCATAATCCTTAGTCGACTTGTAGTGTCCCGAAGGGTTTTCACCATCAAGCCTCTCTCGTTTTGCTCGTCTTCTTTTTTTTCAGCTCACGGTTGCCTTACGGTGCCCATGAGGGTTTTCACCGATAAGACTCTCTCATTTATCATTCTCTCTCTTTGTGATAAGAACAAGGCATTACCCATGATGCAAGAAGATCATACTCTCACCACACTTGATTTGGCATCCTCAAAGATTGATCGGAAGGTCTTTCTTTGGACCGTAATGTAGGCTTTTGGACAGGGTTGGAAAGAAAGGGTGGCATAAAGGCTCAAAATAATTTAAGATGAAAGGGTTCAAAATTACAACTTTTGGAATCAGATCTTTTGGCCAAAATTAAAACTTCTGCCCCAGTTTCTTGGTCTGGGGAGTTCTTTTTTTTTTTTTTGGATTTTTGTTTTAATGAGACCGAACCTTAGTGTAAGGCTGCCTACGTATCCTTAAAAGGAATCAGGTCGAACGTAGTTCCAACATCTGACCTGACTTTTTTCATCTTTCTTTCTTTTTCTCTTTTTTTTTACTTTTTTTTTTCTTTTATTTTATTTTCTTCTCTTTTTTTTCTTTCTATTCCATATCTTTCCTTCTTTTTTCTTTTCTTTTCTTTTCTATTTTCTAACTCTATTTTCTGATTCCAAAAGAGGGGTATGAAAGAAAAATAAATTAAGGCTCAACAGGGGTAGCAAAGGATGAAAGTGTTTGGGTAGCAGAACAAAATACCTTCGTCATTTCAACTTTAAGCATGCCAAGTACAAATACAATTGAAGATAAGCAAAGAACTCATACATGGTACCTCTTGACTGCATCAAAGTTGATAGCCATATCTACACATTTGCCTTCTATGTTTGTTAAATACAAAGCACCATTGGGCAACACTCTTGTTACAATGAACGACCCCTGCCAGTTTGTGGCGAACTTGACTTTAGCTTCAGCTTGATGTGAAAGAAATTATTTCAACACTGACTGATCTACCTCAAATTGTTTGAGAGACATTCCCTTGTTGCATTCTCTTATCAACCTCTTGATTTCCCATACTAGTTGCCTCAATTTCACTCAATTCAAGCTTCAGGTTATCTCAGCATGTGTGAATCTTTACTTGTTTCCTCAAACGCATCTTTTATAATATTCCAAACTATGTTTCATTATTCCATGATCAGATTGGCTTTCAAGATCTGGCTAAAAACTCTGCATGCATGTCATGTCACTAGAACTGGCTTGAAAAGAACTATATACATAAAAGAACTAAACGAAGACTGCAAATAACAGAAAAATAAAATCTCATTTGACCAAAGGATGGAAGGGTTTGAACAACACTGAAACAAACCTAGATGACAAACTCAGAGACACAAAACTAACTAACAAGACTCCTAGAGATAAGTAAAAGCAGATGGAAGGGGTTGAATCACCAAAACAAACAAGATAAAATCTAGATTACAATCCCGGAATAACCAGATAGCAAAAAAGAAGTCAAAATGAATTTCCAAGACTCCACCCTGTCGAGGAAATGAGGTACTTTCTAATTACTAAGCTCGAAAACTTATTCACTGAGTTGCACATCAAAATTACTGGGACCTTCGCCCACTTCAATCACATTGTCTTAACCAAGTGACTCATTGACTCCTTTGAGGTGGTTTTGGGGGGTGGAGTGTGAAAAGGTTATGGGGAGATATCACCAGCAGTAGGAATCTGGATTTGTGACAATGGCGGAATGGTGACAAGGCTTTCAGAGTAGTTAGTGGGATACAATGATGGAGGACACCCACTAATCCAAGCTTGGTATATTTTGGCCATCTGTCCCTTCAACCTTAGGACCTCTTCTTTCAACTCAGATTCTGATTCAACAATCCCCTTGGGCGGGTCAACAACACATGTGTCCAAGTCTTTGCCAGTCATGACTACCTCACTATATGACCTTGTGTTGTACGGATGACTCGCCACAAACTAACCACCCTCTGTTATGATAAAAATTAAAATACCAAAGAGGGGAAAAACAAAGCTATCATGTTAGCGTTAGGGCATTTATCAGATAAAAATATCACGTTGTGTGCAATGCACCTTGCAACAATTAACGGTTCTAAAATGACTTCAAGGGTCACAAGGTCATTTGGCATCATCTCAATTTTGTTCATTTCAATCTTCTCTTCTTTTTTTACTAGCGCTCCTTGGCCATTTTCCTTCCTCTCTTTTCTTTTACTTATCACTAGTTTACTTTCTTCTCACCCCTCGTGTCACACAAATTCCTTTTTTTCCTTTTCTTTTCTCATTTTTTTTATTTTTAAGAAAATGATTTGATCAAACCCTATGTAGATTTCCTACGTATCATGTTCCACATGAATCAGACCAAGCATAGTTTTGGAAAAGTAACAGAAAAAATAAACCAAAAACAAAAATCTTTTTGGATTTTCATTTATAATAAAAAAAAATTTGGTTTTCACATACAAAATAAGAAATACGATAATACAAGACTCGACGAACTCAATTAAAATATGACAGACTTTGACACCACCTAAAAGACTCAATACTACTTTACAAGACTAGAAAATAAAAGACAACATCATGAATGACAAACTCAAAACATAAAAGTATCCTCAAGCAGCTCTGGAAGGCAACGGTCCTGGCTAGGAAGGTCCTGGGTATCTGTCATGCTCGAGTTGTGGCACATGTATCCATACCTGAATGATAAAAATAAGCCTAAATAGATCAATGACTCAAGACACCTCCTATTGGACACATGCAAGGCCTGATTGGGCTATTTTTGCAAAATGGCTTATGTAGTCAAGAATGGCTATTAATGCAAAACTCAACAAAAATAAACACAAAGACATGGAAAATGCCCCACTAGGGCTTATCTGGCTTCAGACTCCCAATAATCATGGCTCAAAATTAATTTGCAGAAATGACCCATTTTGCAAAAACGACCGATATGGCCAGAAATGGCTAAAGATGCAAACTCAAAAGGACGAGCCTTATTATAATATGACACCTAGTTGTGAACTCAACATCCTAAGACATGGGTCATTGAACCTCCTTTGCGAAAATGATCTATTTGCAAGAAGGGTCGATTTGGCCAAAAGTGGCTAGACATGCAAATTCAATAGGAATGGACCTTAAAACTTAGAGGACAACTTGTTGTAGAGCGCTCTAAGACATTGGATAGCAAGCCACTTTGATAAAATAATCCTATATTGCAAAAACAACATATCTGGCCAAATGTGGCTAAACATGCAAGATTTGGCTAAGACCCCGCGAAGCCAAGAACCTAAGACTCACAAAGAAAATTGGACCCTATGTGGGCTGCCTACGTATCCCGCCCTGAAAGACGAGAATCAGGTTTGCGTAGTTCGGGCAGATTGGATATGAAAGATAATTTTAAAAAACACACAAATTTGGGAAAAATATATTTTTTGTCTTTTTGAAAAATGATGAAGCTTGTAAGTTTTTTGGATTTTCTTTTTCTCTTTTTTATTTTTTTTATTTTTGAAAAATGATGGAAAGTGTAAAAACAAATTGGATTTTTTTTTTGGAAAATGATGTGAAAGAAAAAAATATAACTGAGCCCTACTTGCTTAATTTTTCACCCTTCTTTCCCAAACATCAGTCCGCCAAATTACCTTTCTACCCTCAAAGATGGAACATGTATCACATAGGGATGATTGAATGTCCTTCTGGGCCATGGGCCCATTTTGACGAAATTTGGATAGGCCTCCTACAAAGGGACACGGTACCTAGGACCGAATCCTACTAGGTCTAAATGATATGATGCAAGTAAAAATGACCTAAGGCTGACCTACGTTTGGGGTTCACTAACAAGACAATTCGATGGAGCGTATGGTCGATAGTGGCTGCTCAAGCTTTCCACCCACTCCATACGTCCGACGGCTCCCCTTTCTGAAATAAGGGTGACTCAGCAAAGAGTTCCTGTACGCAACGCGTACTACGAAACTTGTTGCAGAAAGAAGACCCATGGTTATGCATATGATGACAATTATAAAGCAGTAACACATAAAGGGAAAACTGTAAACAAATAACAACAAAAATAATAAAATGACATAAACAAAATGAAAATCAAACAAAGCAAATAAAACACATAAATACCTCAACCTAATATCCTAAAAACCAAAAAGATCAAGTACTAGCTCGAACCTGCAACTCCCCAACAGAGTCGTCAGAGATGTCACAACCCTTTTTTTTCAAAACTTATAATAAACCTTCTTAAAAATAATAAAAAGGTTTTGTGAAGCTCAAAAAGAGTTTTCAATTTTGAAAGTGACAAAAAATTGTGTTTCAAAGGATTTAACTCAGAGTCGCCACCTGACATTTGGTTTCAGTGTGCCAGGTCACCGCTTTTTAAATTTAAATAGAAATGACAATTTCCTTTCAAAACACATTTTACTCTTAAACTAAGTCTGCACCAGAGATTCGGGTAAGGGGGTTCATTTGACTCGGGGAGAAGGTGTTAGGCATTCCCCGAGTCCGGTAACTAGTACAGTTGCGTACCTGATCAAGTTGGCCTTATAGGATACTCAAGTTGAAGTGAAAACACCAAAAGCAAAAATAAACACGAAGGAGGATCGAGGTCGTCCCAACCTAAAAAAAGAAAAGAACAAAAATAAAATAAAATACTAAAGTTCTATTCTACGCGTCCTTACGTCATCCAGTCTTTGGCCATCAATTACATATACTTCGGGGCATACCCCGGATAATAATATATACAAATTTCGCGGGGCATTCCCCGGATAATTCACTAAAGGGAGCGACCTCTTACCTTAAACAAAATAGAATAAAAGACCTAAAATATGCCTACCCGAGGATGACGGCCTAAGCATGCTCCTAGCGAATTTAACTAAAATAGATGAAACAACATAGGGTCCATGCAATATCCAAAGTTCTTTGACTCTAACAACATGAAGAAATAATTTTCCATTTTTAATTAGGCCGATCCCAACACATGTCAGCCCCACAAATATACTTTAGGAACAAAACAGACAATCTATAGCCAAACGCTTATCAAATGAATTTGATTAACAAACAGATGAGCGCAGATAAGCACATCAAAGAAATTAGCCAAAGTAAGGATTGAAAATTTCAAATTAGGCAGAGAAAGAGAATGAACCTCAATTACCTGAAATTGATTGTTTACTGCTATGAACTCAAAATTACAATGAACCGCGGACAGACACTCGAATCGGCGCAGAAAGCTGGAAACCGGACAGAATCTTGACTCGCCACAGGAAACTCAACCAAGCACGGATTCAACCCCACATTTTAATCAAAATTCATCCTTAGACACACAAAAAACAGAATCGACAAATTGAAAGAAACAGAATTTGTATATTTTTCTTTTTTCCTGGTTTTTCTTTTTGGGTTTTTCGACTATTTTTGTCGTCTTTCCTATCCAGTCCCGTCCCCTCCGTTTGTGTCTGTGTGTGTGTCTTGTTGACTGTGGTGGCTGGCTTATAGGGAGGGATTTGAATGAGGGACAACAAAGGAGAGGGGGAGGCTAGTTTCCGACGTTTTCGTGGCTGCTGGTGTGGTGGAGTTCCGCCGGTGGTCGACTGGTTGGTAAAGGGAGGCGGCCGGAGTTGCTGGCGGCTGTTTTGGAGAAGGGATCGCTTGGAGAGTCGGCTGGATGGAGGTTGTTGGTGGCGTGGGAGGGTGAGAGATGAGTGAGTGGGAGCTAGTGGCCGTCCGACGGCGTGAAGGGGATCTAGGGTGGGGCTGCGCTAGACAAAAAATGGGGAGGGGCTGTTATGGTTAGGGTTTGTGTGTGTTAGGACGTAGATGGTGAAGGGTGGTAAAGGGAGTTGTGAGGGGGTGGGAAGGCTGGCCAGCGGTGACTGAGCAGGGGTGGTTGGGGTGGAGCTACTAGGCGCCTGCCATGGTTAAGGTGTTGTTCTCTTAGGTTCTTTTTTTGTCTATAGGGTCTCTTGTAGAAGAAGAGGGTATTAGGGTAAGGGAGGTTGGGCTTTTGGGGTTAAGTTTTAAAATGGGCCTAAAAATGAATAATTTTTTATCTCAAATTTGATTTTTTTTCTTATTGAATAAAATGTTACCCACATATACTAATTAATCCTAATTAAGTAGAAATAACTATTAAAGTAAAACTAACCGTTAAAACAAAACTATTTTTGGTATTTTTCAAAGATTATATTAAAATAAAAATAGGTTCAAAGTAATATATCCTTCTAAAAATACCTAATACGAGAATTAAATAGAGAAATATGGAACTATTTTTGTAATTTTCAATTTGTGTGCCTAATATAAAGTAAAAGAGTCAAAACTAGTAAAAATAGTTATATTAGGCCTAAACTAAATATTTAAATGCTAAAATGTATAATATCTCGGGGAGGGTCAAAAATTACGTGTCTGCAACTATTATGAATAGTTGATTTGTTATCTAGGGTTTTGATGGAACCTTTTTTAGGATAAATTCTTGTTATGTTTTTATATAATCGAGTCGTAGTATTCTCTTTATTTGTTCAACTATATTGTTCTTGTGGTTGATTGAAGGAACCTCAATTAGTTGTGCCTATTTAGTATGTATTACTCGGGAGAGAGTGCATAATTAGGTAGTTGTTGAACAACATCACTCCCGACGTATGTGAGAAATCAATAACGAAGGGTTTAAAGGTAGGATTAGGGATAACCAAACTTTGGGTGCGATCTAAGTGAGCTGTAATTAAAGCCAGCTAGCGTAATTCAGGAGAATATGTCTAGTAAATTGCGGTAGTTACTAGAGAGAGAATTACCACACGCAGAGCGCTCATGATCGGTAGAGAATACTTAGGCGAAATTATAGAAGATGTAGCGGGAAGGATTCCGACAATTGGGAAAATTATAACTCTAGACCTCCTTAATCTTTTCTCCAACCCGTAGTATCCTTAGTTGTTAATCTACTAATTTAATTTGTTAGTTAATAAGATACAAGAATCTTAATATTTATAACATAGGAATTGTTCGAGTTTGTCTTCGTAGCAATATTAAACAGCTGTAGCTAAACCTTAATTCTCTGTGGGATTCGACTCCGGACTTGTAAACCGGGTTATATTTGCAACGACCGCTAAGTCCTTTTCATAAGGCATAGTTGGGCGTGATCAATAACTTTCTTAGGAAATATAAAAATATGTGCCCAAAAGATTTGTATAGCAAACAACACATTTTTAACCTGTACTGCTCTTCCTGCATATGACAAGAATTTTGTGGTCCAACTCTGAATCCTTCTTAACATCCTCTCTATTAGGGGCTCACACTGTATAGTAGACACTCTCTTATTACTCAAAGGAATCCCTAGGTATTTGAAAGGCAATTCTCCCTCTGTATAGCCTAGCATCTTCACAATTTGTTGTTGAGTCAAGTTGATCACCCCTCCAAAATGAATGCAACTTTTATTTGGATTGGAAATCAGTCCTGATGCTGCAGAGAATTGCTGGAAGTGCTTGTGCATGATCTGTACAGACTGTACATCTCCTCTACAAAATAGTAGTAAATCATCTACAAATCCCAGCTGCACTAAGTTAAATCTGGCACACCTTGGGTGGAATCTAAACTTCTTGTTTTCTTTCAGTGTCTTCAAAGATCTACTCAAGTATTCCATAGCCAAAACAAACAGGAAAGGGGAGAGTGAGTCTCCCTGCCTTAAACATTTTCTTGCCTCAAATGGTACAGTTGGTCTACCATTGATAAGTACTGAGTAGGATACAGTTCTAATGCAAGCCATTATCCACCTCACAAATATTTCAGGAAAATTCAGTAACCTCAACACTTGTTCTATGTACAGCCACTCCACAAAATCATAGGCTTTTGTCATGTTTATTTTAAGCATACATCTCGGAGATATATTCTTTCTTCCATAACTTTTGACCAATTCATGACTCATAAGTATATTATCTGTAATCAATCTTACAGGTACAAAAGCAGCTAGACAATTGTCTATCAAATCTTCCATCACCCCTTGCATTCTTATAGTAATCACCTTTGAGATGATCTTATATAAAACTGTACAACATGAAATAAGTCTGAAGTCTCTTATATTTGTTGGATTCTGAAATTTTGGTATCAATGTGATTGTTGTGCAATTAATAGCTTTACACATATCTGCACTCTCAAAAAATTCTTGAACTACTGCAGTGACTTCATGTCCCACTATGTGCCATGTCTTCTTAAAAAAATAGGAATTGTACCCATCACACCCTGGTGCCTTGCTGTCATTAATGCCCATTATAGCTTGCTTCACTTCTTCTCTGCTAACAGGTCTAATTAACTGTAATTGTTGCCTTCTACTCAGTAATGCCCATTCTGCATAATCTCTAAATAGATAACTGGTAGCTGTGTTGCTGCAGTACCAAGTAGCCCCCTATAGAAGCTTAGGATTTCTGCCTCCACCTCATCTGGATTATGTAATATATTCCCAGTGCTAGTTATTAATCTATCGGTGTTGTTCCTTACTTGCCTGTTTTTCATGCAAGCATGATATAAATTTGTATTAGAATCCCCAGTATTAAGCCATTGTATCCTAGATTTTTGTTTCATGATGCTTTCCTCCACTATCAACCATTTTTTCAGTTGCAATTTTGTAGTTCTTTAAAGTGCAATTTTCTCAACATCTTGGCCTGAGATATTTATTTGACTTTGTATATTTTCTAATCTCCCTCTAGCATCTTGTATCTTATTTTCAATTCCACTCAACTCTTCCTTATTAATTTTCTTCAGGGCCCCTTTAAGCTTCTTAAGTTTGTTCCACACAACTAGCATTGTATGTCTACCCTCTCTAGCTCTCCAAATATGTTGTACTGTCTCTTCAAAATAACTCAAACTTGCCAAGAAGTTAAGAAATTTGAAAGGTCACCTACCCGCTTGGTTGTTGGTGTCAAAACTCACACTTAAAAGGCAATGATCTGAAAATCCAGGATTCATAGACATCCCCTCCATGTTAGGCCATTTTTGTATCTATTGAGCATTAACCAGAATTCTATCAATCATACTATGTACATGGTTATTAGTCCATGTATATTGTTTTCCCACAGTTTTCAATTCATCTACTTTAGCATCCAATAAGAACTGTTTGAACTCCCTTATCTCTACCTCTTATGCAAGACTGCCATTAAACATATCATCACTAGTTAGGATAGTATTAAAATCACCCATTATGAGACAAGGACTACTTATATTAAGCATAAACCTCAGCAACTCCTCCATAGATTCTTCCTATCTTGCTCTGTATGCTTACCATAAAGAGCACAATGATAGAAGCTGGTGTTTTGTTGCATTATAGTTACCTTTCGAAGTATAAATTGCTCATGAGTTCTGATTAGTGCAAATCCACCTGAGTAGAATTTCATACAATCCATATTCTGCCTCCAGGAGCTTAATTGTGATTGTCCACCCATTTTCTGTTGTTTAAAGCCTTCCTTATTACAGAATCAACATTACTTCTCTTCACTCTATGCTCCCTTATGGCTATCAATACTACTTTATTTGTTTTGCAAATTTGTTTTTCGTTCTTTTTGTTTGTACACTTTATTTAAACCCCTTACATTCCATGTTATAAAGTTCATCATGATATGATAGATTGTTGTAGAGATCCTTCCCTAGCCTTCTTGTTCTGCTTCTCCTTAGATCCTTGGCTTCAGAAAATTGAACTATATTTTGAGCAATATCAACTAATGCTTTGAAGGCACTACCAATGTCCACTTCCTTATCCCTTATCACTTATGCATTCTTCTTTGTAGCAGATTTACCTCGAGCTACTTGCCATTGTGACTCAACTTTTGGATTGCTTTGCTTCACAGTTGGAATTTCCTCCAACTGTTCAATGAATCTTCTTTGGGCATCAATTTTATCAGCTACAGGTTCAAGTATTCTAACATTCCTCTACTCTTGTTTCTGCACTCCTTCCCCATTCCTTTGCATCATTTCATCCTGCTTCTGCTTCCTTTGGTCCTTGCATATATGGCATAGTTGAAAACACTTCTGAAAATATTGTGGCTTACAATCATAATAAACCAATTGCTCTAACACCTTGCCTCTAGGATCATACAACTTGATCTTCTCTGGCAGTGGCCTTGTAACATCCATCTCGATTAGGACCCTGGCATATGAAATTCTTTCTGCAATTGTTGTGCTAGCATCAACATATAATGGTTTTCCCATTCCACTTCCAATTTTACTTAAGGCTTAGTTACTCCAAAATTAAGTGGCAGATTTGGAAACTCGATCCACAAGGGGATAGTTCTCATAACTTCTTCATTGAAATCAAAACTTTCCGACCATTTCCTCATAACAACTGACCTACTATTAATTGTATAAGGCTCATTCATCATCACCCTCTCCTTCTCTTCATTAGTACTAAGCGGAATAATGAAGTAACCATTATTATGGAATAACACCTTAGGTTTCTGCACTAACCCACTGACTAGTTATGAATCTTTCAATAGCTCCAATTGATGGAGTATTCCCCACCACATAGAGTATAACAGCTCGAGTCCACTTTTGGTTTTCCTCTTCAATGTCCTCATCCATCAATTGCACCACTACTTCACCATCCTTCATCACTGGGGGTATGGAGGTTAGATTCATACCTTTCGCTGCCAATTTGTTCTCCTGAAGTAGTCCTGCCCATGATCGTCCCTTCTCTACTGTTGGTACTGTGCTCTTCTGTTGATTTTCCTTCTGGTTATCCATAGAATTGGTCCTATGTTCCTTATTTGGGCTTGCACGCATTGTTCCATTGGTTTGCGTCACACTCGAGTTGGGTTGCTCACTTGCAATCCTCATTGCGCTGTTTCCATTACCAAAATTCTCCATAGGTGTCAATATTTTGCTGGAATTCACCGGTGTTACTGCTTGATTTCAATAATTGCGTAGATCTGGCCAATTTGCATCACTGTCACTGTCCTGTTCTAGCTCCTCCTCCTGCATTTTCTCCTTTACTTTAGCATTTCCTTTTCCTTGTTCGCGTGTGCTATGAGCCATCTGCTTCCTGTCCATTACTGGTGTTTTGGTGTTGTTCTTCCTCGGTCTTCCTCTTCCCCCCATTTTCGGGGAAGGCGCAGGTTAATCACCTAACGTGCGCCGGGAGAGAAAATAAAAGTTGCTAACTTCATCGTTATCCTTATGATATTAAACTACTAATAAATATGATAACTAAGGTATTTAATTTTCACAAATAAAAATTCATATACTCGAGCCCGAATACCAAGGAGTTGCTAGTAAAAATCAAATAAAAACCAAGTGCACAAAATGTCCGTTGTGTGAAACATATGCTTAAAACTATGAGATAGTATCGTTTTCTCAAAATAGATTTCTACTTGAAGACTTCAAAAACTTAGCAGCATAGACATAAAATCAACGTTTTGCTAATCTTCATCTAGTAATTTATTCTTATTCCTAAATAATAGGAACTAAAAGTGAAAAGAACATTATTTCTATCAACAACAATGTTTCGAAATCCTGCTGTTGTTAATGGAATGTTTGTGATCCAAAAAATTCAAACGATAGACTTCTTGAAGCTTCAAAGAAGACTAAACTTATATTTAGGCGAGAATATTGTACATCGTACTAGTACTAATAAAGAAGTAACGACAATCAAGGGCATATTTAGTGTAGAGACTATACGTTCATTTGAACCCATAAATTTGGTCCATACCTTATATTTTTGCTCAAAAAGTATTAAATACGTAACAAAATTTTGAACCTATGGAATGTGATAGAATTACGAATCCGAACCATACAGATAAAATCGTAGATTCGCCTGAGTCGACAAACCTGCATTGCAAATATTGGAGCAAAAAACCAACACCAAAAATAAAAGCAACATGGCATAAATCTTCCTATAGATACCAGAATGGTCGACATAATGAATAACATATTTTGAACAAGTTATGTATATTTGAAAAGAGAACGTATTGCACATCAGCAACCAATATAAGAAGGGTCGCTGGAAAACTCCAAGCTCCAACAATAAGCCAAAGAATTCTGACCTCCCTAAACATCAGCCAAAAAATCGAAAGAGACCATTCTTTTCAGCTATCTCTCTACTCTCTTAACAGACAGAAAATGAAAAACAACAAGCATATGAGAGAAAATTAAAAGATTAAAGTTGTTTGATTATAACCCTATAACTAGGCATGTAAAAAACTTTGTTCTTATTGTTCATATTCTACTTAGATTTCCAACAGAGTTTTAAACTAACATAATTACACCTGGAGGTGAGGATGCCAACATTGGGGTGGTGGCGCAGTTGGCTAGCGCGTAGGTCTCATAGCTTCTGAGTAATCCTGAGGTCGAGAGTTCGAGCCTCTCTCACCCCAATTCATATTATTTTTTATCAAGAGTTTACAGCTCTGTCCTCCAGCTTAAGTAAAATCTCTAAGATCTTTCTAAAATAAAGACATTTACCTTAAATAAAATTCTATTTATTATATTATAAATATATTAAGAATTCTACTAAATAAAGTAATAATACCAAAATTAAGACATATATAATATATTCTACCAAATGACCCCTAAGCGATGAGATATGAAATGATTGTACGGGATAAAGTGCAACAAAATTAATTTCTCGAACGCCAATATTCCAGTAATTGAAAGTACTGCTCGTCATTTGATTATTAGGAATATTTAGAGCCCGTTGGGACATAAGAATTTTTATTTTTTTTCAAATTTTATTTGAAAAAACAATGTTTGGTTATCAAAAAAGTTTTTTCAATCTCACTTGAGATGAATTTTTAAATTTGAAAAACTGGTGAGAATCAGTTTTTTCAATTGAAAATGAGAAGGTTGCTAGATTTTAGTTGCAAAATAGGTTGAAAAAAAGATATTCAAATATATTGCAAAAATTATAACTAAACAAAACTTCATCTTTAATTCAAATTTTAGTGAAATTCCAAATTTAAAAAACAAATTGGTATTCATATCCAAACGCCGACTTAATTTCTAGTTGACAAATAATCATGATTCTCATCTTCCACACACTCTACTATAGGCTGCTCGAAAACGAGGTTGGCAACAACATTACTAGGTGACTAATAATAATAATAAGAACCTGTGATCTCTTCTCGTGGGACTACATAGTCGATGTCTTGATTTTGATTTTTTTTTAATGATTAATATTCCTCTTTCTTTTCTGTACAGATTATTCTTGGGACTAATTTGGTAGTCAATCAAGAGACGACTATGAATATTTTATATTTATGTAATGTTATACGGAATGTATCGAGAGTGATACTTTTTCAAGAAACTAAAATATTACCTAAATAATAACATTACTACCACAATCTGCAGGTATCCATAATTCCTAAATTCTACATAGATGTGAAACTTGAAAGATTTCAAAACAATGAAGAAACTCTTGCATCTGAACCGAATAATGGAGATCCCACTCCTAAAAGTATCATAATTTACCAACCGAATCCTTTAAAGCTGATATTTTCTCTGTCGCTAATTGTAAATTCGAGCCGAAATTCTGATTTTATTTAGCTCCACTTTGATGCAAGAGCCTATTAGTTAAGAAACACTGCCTACTTATTAACTGCAGGGGTATTTTACGAATTAAACCACAAATTTTCATATTAATAAATAAAGTTTTTTTACAATAATATCTAAAGTAATATATTGCAAACACATAACTAATATCTTATTAACTTGAACTAATAAGATGTCTGAGATACATACCCTCCATCCAGGCAATGGAAAGTGATCCTTTCAGGTCACCTTGTTCAACTTCCTGTAGTCCATACATACCCTCCATCCAGTCACAATCCGGATAAGAATCAACTCATTCTTCTCATTTTTTACCACTGTCATACCCCCCCCCCCCCCCCCC